>JAULBZ010006816.1:0-12044 GCA_032360805.1 Neoturris breviconis | reverse complement strand
ACGTCCTTCTTTCCTCATATTTCCAGACCATTCTCTCACCTAAAATTTATATCAATATTTTCAATTAGTAATATTTTACCAACCATAGATTATTGACATATTATATATGTGACTGATTTTTAATACCAACAAGAAGAAAATGATAGTTTTAATGCTATAAGTTTTACCACCCTCAGTTCAAAGCCAGAATTCTGTCATAAGGATGTGCAATTTGCATCATGTAAGCTATCTAATGCACCAAATCAGCCTACTACCTGTGTTCATAAAGCTTTTTTCATGGGCTTATCTGAGAGGGGGTTTTATAAGGGAGGAGGGGTTGTGGACCATTTTAAGGGTTACTTTTATATCAAATGGCTACAACATCTATTTTGTGCATGTGCTTATATTCGCCACAAGAATGCACAAAAAAGACGTTTGTGGTGCATTTATTGTTTGGTCTTTGCTCCTTCACTAGATTTATGCTGTTTTTAGTTTTTAGTTGTTCAATTGATCTCATTCTCAACATCATTTTTAGCTAACCATGACTCCAACAATCAAGTTAAAGCGAAAAAACAAGGATTCCTGGTGTCCCGAGAAAATGGAAAAAGCCATTAATACTGTAAGAGAGGATGAACTATCTATTTCGGCAGCAGCTGGAATGTACGGGATTCCTAGACAAACACTAAAGAACCTTATTTCTGGAAATTATCAAACCAAAAACTGTAGTGGGGAGAAATTTCTTTAAAGACAAGAAGAAAATGCCCTGTGGGTTATATTCAGTATATGGTCTCAATTGGTCAACCACTAACGATACCAGCCACTAAAACCAGTAAATGAAAAAACAGGACCTGGTCATACTTGATGGTGGGCGTTTAGGAAACGACAAAGTAACCCTTCGCAAGCTAGATAAATTGGATCAAGGAAGATAACGACTTTTAGAACCCAACAAATCTGAAATAATATCTCAATTTTCATGTACTGTAATTACAAGTATACAATCATGTAATTACATGTTGATGGCCAGCAGCCTGCAGTTAAACGTCCAACAGGCGCCCGCTAAGTGGAATGTCCGGGGGATCGCGGCACCCTCCTAAAACTATAATTTTAGAATATACGATAAAAATGTGAAGCAGTACTAGCTACATAGCTAACTACGTGTAGCCTACAATATGTTCTCAGTATGAGTTTCTCTACTTGCCAACCTTCTCAGTTTGTAAATCAAAATATTTGTAGCCAGCATGCGCGCAGGCAGCAGCGCAGCTTTCGTCCAAAAAAAGTGTCAAATTATTCTGCTTCTCGTGATATTCCTTTGGAACACAAGTACTCAAAGTTCTGGTGTTTACCAAATACCGAGAATATGAGGCTTGCACATAGGGTGAGATATTAAATCGACGTCTACTATACAAACGAAGGCCAATTATCAATAACGGACCGGCCCTATTTTTACAAATAATATATTATATCATTTCGGACAAACCTGTTCTTTCGGATCTTTTTGTGGAGGTTTTCCGAAGAGACCCATCTTTTATGAAGTAAAATTTGTTTGGTAAATCAATGAAAACAGCTAGTAATTTAAAGGGGGGATATTAAAGTGTTTTTCTGGGAAGTTTCGTCTATCTCCGCAGCCATATTGTGTTTACCATGACGTAATGGTTAGCCTACGTTTATAAATCACGATCCAATATCTCATAGGCTAAATTGCGCGGGTTAAAGAAGCAGGTGGATACCAGACACATAAACAAAAAAACAATCCACGTGTAGACATGGTGATTTGATCTGAAAGATGATAGTGAAGTGAAAGGATGATGCAAACAAAATAGTTTATTTCTCATCATCAACTGCAAAAAAGGAAAATAGGGTACGGTAGACTGTAGACAATATCTGAATGTACGTGGATACATAAAGAAGAATAGAAATGTGAATATATTGTTTTTTAAAAACAACAGGTTGTTCTCCGCAGAGCCCAAGTTGATTTCTACACCAAGCCCGGCTCGGGGTAGCTAACGGTAGCTATCCTCCCCCGAGTACGGTTATAGTGTTTTAATCAGGTTAATGGAATCCACACTTGTGAAATTAAAATACATTTTTAGTTTTGTTGATTTAAATTAAACTTCTAAGCACACCACACTACTTTCTATGTACATTTCCATATCTAATTCACAATATCCTCCTCGGGTTATTTATCAGGTAGAGATAGTTCGTGTTGTCTTTATGTGTCCTGTATGTATCGTCTATTTTGTGATGTCCAAAGGCAAACCATCTTTGTCTAAGCTTTTGCTCGTAGTGTTGTTAGTTCCCCTTCTTTATTTAATTACTCATGAATTTATATCTCTAGGTTAATTTTAGTTTTACTGCTGACAAAATAAATAACTTATCTTATCTGATGTAGGAGTCGGGGTAGCTCTAACATGCCCCCCTCCCCTGGCCACCCCGAGTACGGCAGATGAACGATAAGGACACAGAATCTGTTAAATTTCGATTGTCCGTAACCTCGAGTTAGTTAAAGAGTCTTTAAAATCTCGAAATTCCGTATTCCGGGTAGCCTTGTAGAGCCTTGACTCTGTGACTTTTAACACCTATCTGCCGTACTCGGGGTGGCCTTGTTAGGGCTACCCTGAGTACAGAACATTGAAATTTTAAAGATTCTGGATCATAATCGTTCATCTACAGTACTCGGGGTGGTCTTCTTGGGGCTACCCCGAGTGCGAAACAGTTAAATTTTAATAATTCTGTAACTTTAACACCCGCTTATCTGCCTAACTTAAGGTGGCCATGTTTTGGCTACCCCGAGTACGGTAATTTGGTTACCCCGAGTACAGATCTGGCATTCTCTATCCCCAGTTTGGCAATATTTATTATCGGCGTAAAAAATATCAAATATATAGGTATGTTTATATTGTGAAAATCGGAGAAATATTTAATTTCCTCCTCTGTTTGAGTCATTTTGACAGTTGCGCACTAACGAAATCCGTACTCAGGTAGTCTATGTTGTACTCGGGGTAGCCACTATACCGAGCCGTACTCGGGTTGAAAACGATACTCGGGTTGGAACAAGGTAGTTGCCCTCTAAAAAACGGAGGGAAGCACCATAATTATTAATTTTCATTCTCATCATTCAAGGTGATCATTCGTTTATTTACTTATGCAGCCACATCATCCTCTCCTTTGTCAACTCACTTTAACAAATAAATATATAGATTATCTGCTATGTGGACTAAGGGACCGTTGACAATTAGGTTTTGTCCCGTTTAGCGGCCAATTGGCCACTAGCATCGAAAACCCTGGACATACACTGGACATGTCCTGGGTGTTGCGGGGGTAAATTCGTGACTTCAAGTTAAAAAATCCCCCCCACATCCCCGGCACCGGTTATATCAATCGGATACAAACTGGTTGTGATACAATTACCAATTTTTGGCAGTCGTTAAATTTTGATTTGATTTTTTTTTTTTGAAACCAACGGAGAAATATATTTAAAGTATAGACCCTCCCTTGCAAAAACTTCTTCTTTTTACCAATATATTTTAGGGATAAAGATATACTAAAACATCTCTCTGTGTAACTATACCAAGATGATGCTGGCTGGAGTAAGAAGGAATTATTCAAATTTTTGCAAAAGATGTTTTTTACAAAAGAGGAGTATCAATACAACAATATATAAAGGGCAAAGTGGTCCACCATTAGCAACTCGAAATCCATCATCTCTTCTATTTCGGAATCAATTAAAAGATGCTAAGAGAATTGTTGTTAAGCTTGGTTCTGCTGTTATTACACGGGAAGATGAATATGGAGTAGCACTTGGAAGATTGTCTTCAATCGTTGAACAGGTTTCTTGTTTTCTTATTTAAAATAAATCAAAATATATCTATATTTTAATAAAAAATGATTCAGTTAGGGACCGTCTCAAACAAAATATCTACAGAGGAGAGTACTGAGTCAACAATCTTGTAATGGATAAAATGTCACCTCATTGTGTAAAATTACCGAAGAAACCAATCCATTGCAAGTTATTAGGGATCATCTCAAATTAAGTTCGTTGACTAAACATACTTCCGTGCGGATTAATTTTTGTTGAATTTTGTCAATTTTAGTTGATAACCCTAACAAAAACGTTGATTTGGAGCGAAATTTTAAGTTGATTCCTTAGATAGAGAGGGACAGAGCAAATTTACTCTCTAGAAAATATTCATCCTCCAAGATATCACCATTCATTCTAAAAGTCCTCACTTTACGGTTTCAGTAGAGAGAGAGGGACATACATAACATTTTCTACTCTGGAAGAATGGAACTAAGTTGGTTATTTATTGTTTTCTAAAGTGTAATTTTGTATCATACTACAGTTGTTGTTGTTGTTGAAATAACTTTCTAAACTTATTTATTGATAGATTTCTGAATTACAAAATGCTGGTAAACAAATGATAATTGTCACGAGTGGCGCTGTTGCATTTGGTCGTCAAAAACTAAGAAATGAAATATCAATGCAACAAACAATGAGAGATTCATTGAGGTTAAATGGCAAAGGTGCTGTTGTAAGTTTTTATATTATCTATATCAGGTCCTAATCTAGGAGAGGGAAGAGGGTCATGCTTTCTGACCCTACCCCTCCAAATTTTATAAGAAAGTGTGTGCTCTTTTTCTCTCTAACATACTCCTACTCTCGCATTCTAGAATACTCACTGTATATTGACTATTATTTATTGTGACTTATACTACCGGCTGTTGTATTTTTATAAGGAGATGTGCACCGTTCCTTAGATATCCCTTGTACTTTTGTACCTAATGATAGAATGCAGGCTATTTTGTGAAAATATTCATAATTTATTTTCATACGAATTCCAGAAGTTCTTCAACAAATCTATTTACTGAATATATTATTTGTTAAAAAAAGAGGAGGTGGAGAAAATTTAGGGCTAAACCATTCTGTGCAGAATATTTTAGATAAAATATTCTGAACAGGATGGCGTCGTTGTTTTGAAAAAATATGCAGTAGTTTAAAAAATTGTGAAAAAGGTCAATTTTTAGATTTTTTTTTCCCTACTGGAACAAAATCCAAAAAGATAATCCCATATTGAACGTTCATTTTTTAGATTTCAATTGATATATACTTTTACTGTGTAAACAAGGGAAATACGTATATTTTTAATTTTAGAAAGTCATACAGAAAGACAGTGTTCAATTTCATAACAATTTCATATTTACCACTTAAATTATTAAACTGGTTATATGAAGTTTGAAACTTCATATTTACAAAGACCATGTTTCGATTAAATTGAGGTGACACGAAAATCAAGAAATATAAGATTGGTGCACAGCTCCAGTAATTAATTATTTCTGTGGAGATAATGAAAGCATTGCAACACAATTTGGGTGTTCAGTGTTTGAAATAACAGCAAATAATCACAACAGAGAGGGTATTCTTGAGTCCATTTTATGTGTTAGAAAATGTTATTTCGAAATTAATTTGTGGTTCACTAATACCATGGAAAATTATTAACATATTAATAACTGTCATTGTAACATTTTAGGATTTAATTGATTCTCGAGCATGTGCAGCTGTTGGTCAAGGAGGCCTCCTTTCTCTCTATGATGAAATGTTCAATCAATATGGATTAACAGTTGCTCAGGTAATTATCATGTGATTCAATTTGAGTTTCCCAGTCTGTCCTTTTGATTTAATTACTCCACCTCTTCTATAAGTAAGTTTGAAAATAACTACCATGTCTCACCCGTTGATGAGTGCTCTAGAGTACAATTTTCAGTTGCACTCACAACACTCCTCCACAGGTGATGTCTGACAGTAATTTTGAGACTTGAATATGGGTAAGTATTATCTGTGAAAAAGAGTATCTTGCATTTAATTGGTTTCTTTCTGCACATCATGCCCTTCTTCGTTATGCTTATTTTTTAAAGACATTGAATCTGATAATACTAAATATATCTAATGAACGGTAACATCCAGAAAAATATTCAATTTCTCATAGGTTTTAGTTACAAAGCCAGACTTTCAAAATGCATACAATCGTGGCAACTTGAAAGAAACAATTGCAGATCTCATCCGTCTGCATTGTATTCCAATTGTTAATGCAAATGACGTCGTTGCACAAGCATTAAGTCCTGATCTAGATTTGACTGGTGTAAGTAAATTATTTTTATTTTATAATTGCGACCAAAACATTAAATCATATCCGACAAATCTTAATAGGAAAGGACCAATTCATTTACCTTGTTACTCAGGAAGCAAGCCCACCTTAAAAGCAGGCCCATGGGTTTGCTCAGGGTGCTAAAGGTTAATATAGAAAAATATTTACTAGAACTCTTTGAATGTAGTCCTTAATAATTGTCTCTATTCTCTGCAGAGTATAACCAGTGTGCAAAAACTTGTTCAAAGTCTGCAGTAAAGACACAAGAACAACATTGGAAACAATCGTTCTAGCGTTTTTACTGCCGACTTTGAAGAAGTTTTTGTCTGTTGGGTTAACATTATTTTTGAGCAGCTTAAATGCAAGTATCCTTTTAAGTCCACATTCTTTCTCAGAGTGTATTTTTGCCTGTGAAATATAAAAAAATCTTGAATATTCATAAACAAGCAAACTCATGTGCTGGCTTCCTGGGTAATTCGGTATAAGTATGTGTTTATTTTTAAATTATGTACTCTAGGCTGATAGTATTAACAATTAAGAAAAGTATTTGAATAGTGTTAACTCTTTTCACAAGTGCATGGTTTGAATAATTTGTTGACCATTTTGTATTCATCAAAGTGTGATCATAACTTGGTTATTATTTATGATTTCTCTCTATTACATTTTTAGATCACACTGAGGCAACGAACGGTAAGGAGCTATCTCCAAAATTCGTTTCAAAAAGCAGATATTTTAGCAGCTTTAAAGAAGTCAAAATCAATAAATTTGAAAAAATATATATATCTACAATGAAGAGTGTTAAGTCAAATAGCTTGCAGTTGATTGATTTCTTTGTTATGAAGAAACCAATCAATTGTTGATTCAGCTACGAATGAAATGTTTTATGTTCTATCAAGATTGACGATGATTTGTATAATCTTTAAGTTACGAAATAAAATATGGTGGGGAATACAGTTCTGCAGATTAATATTTTGCTGTTGATATATCTTTTGGAATTTATTTTTGGTTTGCAGAATTTATTTTTGCCATTGAAGGGCTGTTTGGGGAAAATGTACTCAAATGTCCTAAGAAAACACTCCTCTACAGGTGATGTCCAACAATCATTTTAAGGCTTGTACTATAACAAGTTATTTTTAGTGACCTACATACCATATTGTTTAGATGATGAGTTTAAAAGATAATGATAGTTTAGCTGCACTGTTTGCTGTAGAAATGAATGCTGATCTACTTATCATACTTTCTGATGTTGATGGTATATACACAGGACCTCCAGATGAGGAAACGTCCTCGTTATTAACTGTGTTTAGACCAAGTGATATTAAAGCTGTTACATATAGTGAAAGTAAATCTAAAGTGGGTACTGGTGGTATGGAGTCAAAGGTAAACATACATCATAAGCAGGGCTGCAAATAAGAGCAAAAATAATCACTATGGTGGAGTAATTTTTGAGTAATACAAATTTACATTACTACATACAGTATTCATCAGATAATTCATTAAATTTGAGCTGGGAAAATGTAATTAATATTTGTCAATTTTATCAGAGTTTCCGAAACAGTTTCGTTAAGTTATTCATAATTACATTTAAAGAAAAAATAAATTTTGCTCTAGGTGGTTTCAAAATAATAGCCTTTATCTTAACTTCTTTGCTAAGTATAGCTTAGGAATTTAACCCAAAGATGTGAAATAAAATTATATGAAAAGTCAACAAGTTTCAAGGTTCTGTCATCAGTGAAAAAAAAAGTTATCAATGAAAAGAAGATTAGGGGGGGGGAGATTACCAACATGGAGCTTATTTTCAAGTTGATGCCTATTCTTTCAGGTTGAAGCAGCAACTTATGCATTAGATAATGGTGTATCAGTTGTCATTGCTAATGGTCAGTTAAACGAATTCGACACTATTAAGGATATTGTAAATGGAAAGAATATTGGAACTTTTTTTACTGTTGCTGAAAATGTTGGGGCATCTGTTCAAGATCAAGCTGTCAAAGGTAACATACTAATCTTCTTCAGGGATATAATTTTACTTATTTCAACCATTAGGAAGCCTCAAAATAACTGTTTGCCATCACCTGTGGAGGAATGTTTTGAAGCTGAAAACTCCTCCACAGGTTATGTCCGACATTTTGAGGCTTGGGTAAGTCAGGATTCCTTAGAATTGATTTCCACAAGGCGAAAGTAATGTGCCAAAAGCCGAACGAAAGCATTCCATTGGTAGAAATCAACCATGGTGTGACATCAATTCCTACCAATGGAATGTCTTCTTTTTGCTTTTGCCACAAATATTTTGCCTCATGGATATCAACTTTCAGTTCTAACCTATTCTTATCTCTATCAACAAAACATTGGACATTGATTTATGTGAGTTTCAATTTGAGAAAGTTAATAGGCATACCGGCTAATCATCAGTATGCAATTAGTTAATAATTAAAGAAAATGCTAAAAAAATAACTCGTCCATAGTGATTATCTTATTCAAGTACTATGCTTTCTCATTTTCATTTTGATCATACACCATACTCACTACATTTGATCTACTTGGTCCTTGTGTTCACATCAGATCCTGCAAGTAGTTCCTATAAAATTAAGCAACTGTTACATAGACCCATACATGAGTTTCACCCTATGAAAATTCACTTACTTACTTTGGTCGAGCACCAGCTTGGACCATATGCATCCTTTTGTTTTTCCATGTTGAGGTTTCCACAGTACCAGTTTCGACGCCTCTTCTTTGTTGTGTCTGCAACAATGTCCAGCGAGCCTCATACGTCAAACCGGTGTGAAAGTCAGTTATGTTTACATGGATATCTTGTTTCGGGCAAGTTTTATATAGGGTCGTTTTCTGTATTTTTAATTCTCTCTCAAGATTGGTTTCCTTATAAATCTTTTGTTATTATGATGTAATGACTATTTTTGATAATTTTAAATATAGATAATAACTTTTACTACATGGTACAATTATATGAATATTTAGCCAATTTTATACCGGCATTTATGTTTACATGAAAATCTCATACAGTACGAGATTCAATTTATTAGTCTTGTCATGTAAACTAGATATAAGAAGTAACTAGACACCATATTGAAAATGTTTCAACTGAAATAACTGGTTTGATTTCATTTAGAGGTCCATGGAAGGACTACCTTAGTCAGCAAGGTAATTTTAAGTCAGAGCCAGTGGTGAATTTACCTTGATAATAATTATTAAAAAGAGAGGAGACTAGATAACTGCCTGTCATCACTGCTGAGGAGATATTTTTCAGAATAATTTTTGCTGAAACTATTCTGAAAGATCTCTCCTCCACAGTGATGGCCACGAGTTATTTTGACCCCTGGAGGGCTATATCTAATATTATCACATTATTTTCTAAACATGTTATTTAGCTCGTGGAGGTAGTAGAGCTATACAAAACCTGACTGCATCCCAACGTGCTGAAATTATCTACAAACTTGCAGAATTATTACATGATCGCCAAGATGAAATTCTTGAAGCCAATCAGAAGGATTTAGATGCCGCCAACCAATCTGGCCACTTACAACCATCGTTGATATCACGCCTTGCTCTTTCCAGTGACAAAATCAAAACTTTATGTTCTGGTTTGCATCAAATTGCTGAAGATTCTCATTCTATACTTGGTAAAACTTTAAAGGCAACTCAAGTTTCTGATGGCTTAGAATTACGCCAAGTAACTGTTCCCATTGGTGTACTGATGGTTATCTTTGAATCAAGACCTGATGCTCTTCCACAGGTAAATATAACTAATACCATTAGGCAAAAACATGTTTAAAGTCTGCAGTAAAGATGCTAGAACAATGTTGTTCTAATGGCTTTACTGATGACTTTGAACAAGTTTTGACCCACTAAGATATGTTCTATTTGACATGTGCTCAAAATGAGAACGGATATTCATTGTAGAGAAGTGAATTTTGAGCATAATGTCAGGTTCCAAAAGGTATGCATCAAAAGCTTCAAATGCTCCTGAAGCTTTCCACACTTCTACTGATTTTACATTCTTATTTCATGCGCTGGTAATATCTTCTGTGTTTATCAAAGCTATTATTTATTTTTACATTTCCATACTTTTTTTTATCCTACTGCCTGATATTAAGACAGTAGTGTCTAAAATTTTGACTAGTAGAAACCTGCCTTCCCAGTAGGCAAAAACTTGTTGAAAACGTTGCTCTAGCGTCTTTACTGCTGACTTTGAACGGGTTTTTGCCTACTGGGTTTGATACTTCCTGACCACACGCAGGAGATGAAATGTATTTACTATTTTGTTAAACTTTTAGGTAGCAGCATTAGCTATAGCCAGTGGAAATGGTTTATTATTAAAAGGTGGTAAAGAAGCATTTCATAGTAACAAATATCTGCATTCACTTGTGAAAGAGGCTCTTGCTATCCATGGACCTGAAGTATATCCTGACACAGTTGCATTGGTAATATACATTTATTTCTCAGTAGGCATGCAACATCAAATCAATGCAGGGTACAAATTAAAGGGTCACAATTCGCAATTTGTGAACCATTTTTGGAATATTGCTAAGCGTTTTCTGCAGCTTATTGCCCAGCTTCACAAAATTTCCAATTGTTTTTTAATATTTTATCTCTTTTGCAAAGCAAATTGAACTTCATAATTCGAACCCTGTCAATGTTGAACAGAAGTTGCAGTATTCGAAATAAAAGCAAGTTATCACTAGAAGGGGGATTTTTTAGCATTGCTTCAGGCATATAGCCTGAAGCAATGCTCAAAACCACTCCTTCACAGCAATTATTTGCTCTTATTTTGAACATTGTTTTTTTGACTTCTAGAAATTAAAACGATGTCTCTCTGGCATTAAGTGGATTAGACTGTTACGTGTACAGAATATTTTTATTTATTTGAAACCATAGTGCTTCACTTCACATTTAAATAATTATAACAATAATTATGAAATACAAATTCTCAGGCAGATATGCCTCTACGAATCGATCAGTGGTGTTATCAATCCAGGAATCATCCGTCGGTCTGTAGTTGTACTTTATGGGAACATTCTTCCACGCTTTGTCTAATTTGTTTTTGAAATCGTTCACGTTGATAGTATTTACTGCTTCTTTTGGAGGATGGTTCCAGGTTGCTATTGTTCGATGGTTAAACGAGTTTGTTTTAATACCTCTGATTCCGTCTTTTGGTGATTTTTTTCAATTAACTGGAACTTGTGTTATCTACTTGTCCATGTACAAGGTTGGAAGGAAGTCGTGAGGATATCTTTGTCGTAGGCATGAAAATGTTTATACAATTCGATCATGTCACCTCACGCTCGTCTGTATACAAGTGTAGGTAGGTCCATCATTTGAATTCGTTCGAAATTGTCTAAACCACTTAGTCCATCTACAAGCTTTTAGTTGCACATTTTTTAACATTTTCTAGCATATATGTGTCTGGGAAAATTCTAGGTGTGGTCGAATAAACGTAGTATATAACCTCTTAAATAACTTACAATCCATAAAGGAAAAGCTGCGGTGGATCAAACCCATAACTTGGTTTGCTTTTTAATTTACTGTGCTATATGTTCCATATCAACTATAATCCCTAGGTCCTTTTCTTCAAACACATGCTCTAGTTTGTTTCCATAGACCTTGTAGCGATGTGTGTGCATGATGTATTCAAACTTTTCCAGTGTAAGAACATGGCATTTATCTGTGTTAAAGCGTAACAACTTTTTCAGACCAACGCTCTTTGGGATACAAATCTTGTTGTAATGTAAAGAGCATCATCTGAAGATTTTATCGGGTAGAATATTTTAGTATCATCTGCGAACAGAAACACAGTAGATTTTACTATATCAGGCAAATCATTAATGTAAATTACAAATAAAAGTGGTCCTAAAGCACTTCATATTTTGTAAGAAACCTGTTAACCCTATTCCTACTGGGGGGGTTGGGGTT
>JAULBZ010006815.1:0-12046 GCA_032360805.1 Neoturris breviconis | reverse complement strand
CTCTGAAATTTTCTGAGTATGTTCAGTGTGTGTCACTTATCCATTTGACATAGAAATTAAAAATTTGACCAAAATAGGTGATTATGTACCTTTAAAGCAGTTACGACGTTCGATAGAATGACAATAAAGTTTACGTATACTCCATTTAAACATTTTTTGCTAATTAATAAATCTCACAAAATGTCCATTACCCTGGCCTCAATAAATCATTAATTTTAAGATTAAAACTATGTTACCCATATCTGAGATATAATTTATGCTGTAGTTTAAGTTTGTTTTATTTGTTTTTACTTTCTTAGTTCGTTCTTAATATTAACCCCATATTAACGTAATTTTCAACTTGGCCGATTTTATTGAAAAAATGTGCGCTCTCTTCAAATGCAAATAAAAAATGAATGGAAATTGCTTTTTAATTTCCGTTAATTGATTCTGGGAGATAAAACATATCTCTTTTACAGGATTTTCGGAAAATCTGGGTGTCATTCCAAATTATTTTCTGCAAAGATTCTACTTGTGAATATGAATCAGTGTTCCTTTTTGAAAACAGAAGATATTATATTTTTTGGATTCCAGATTTTTTTTCAGACTTTGAGAGATGGCTTCAGATAATGGCTAATATTGGATGAACAGATTGAGAAATCAAGCTGAAATTTGGTACAGTTACGTTAATATTAAGACCTGGGAAGTTTCAAGACGCTACCTTTTTGTAGAAAAAAAGTTATTATTGAAACCATAAATGGCTGCCATCATTAAAAGGAGGATTCCGGGTCTATATAAAATAAGAAAATCACAGTTGGTATACCTACAGATATATGCGAAGTCAGTTTATGACTGCCATCAATTTTAGGGAAAAATCACCTGTGAGGTAGTCCTTAGTCTGGCTGCCTTCAGGTTGAAGGCGTGGTCAGTCCTCTGTATTGCTGCAATAATGTAACAAAAGGGGGGATTTCGTGGTGTATAGAAATAAGAGATCACAGTTGGCTCACCCCCAGATACATACGAAGTCAGTATGTGATTGCCATCATGTTGAGGGAAAGTTCACTTGTGTGGTAGTCCTCAGTATCGCTGTCGGCGAGTTACATACGTGGCCAGTGATCTATATTGCTGCCACCATGAAAAGGTGGTGGGGGAGCTATCCCGAAGGATAATCGTCAGTCTGGCTGTCTCCGGGTTGCATACATGGTCAGCCACTATGTATTGGGGAGTTTGCCTCCGGGATCCAGCTATACATTCAAAAGTTAAGCCACTTCCCAGTAAGGAGAAGAGTTTGATGCACAGCTACAATTTTGTTTGGATCTCAGGTTGGGACCTTTTTGTGCTAGCATGAATATATAGTTAGATCGTATGTTATTCATATATTTCTTGTAAATGTCGTTATTACATCTTGATTTTGTTTGCCAAGAAATATACCAATATATGATTATTCAATTATGCCAATTCTGTACGTTATTCTGAGCGGTAATTACGAATTAAAGTTTCATGAATTCATTTATAGTTTATATAGTGGATGTGTTTTGCAACTTTTTCAACCTTGATTCTTTTTTCACATTTTGCCAGCCTTATGGACTTTAATTATTTTAATTAGCTGTTTTCAGATGCGCTCCGCAAGACCATTAAAAACATTTAAATTACAAGGCGGACAATAATAAGAACGGACGAACAAGAACTTTAAAACGTTCGAGTCAACCTCTCGGATTGATTGAGAAAAGACAGTCCACTTCTGTTAAAAGTGACTCCTAATCATCTGAAGTAGCTACTTGTATTGATTTGTTTCGCAACTCATTAAAGAGAAGTTGTTGGATGTTTGCAGTAAATACAACTATAACGAGACCTTTACTTACCCGTCCCAGTGGGCAAACGCTTGTTCAAAGTCCGTCGTAATGACGCTAGAACAACATTGAAAATGTGTGCTTTATTGCTACTTACTTTTTTGAAATTGCAAAATCCAACTTTGGATTGGTAGTCCGATTGGTAGTCCGCCCCCTTTCCCAAGCATATATAGAGTGACAAATAAATTAATTACTTACTCGATAAAATGTGTTCCGGGAAGAACTTTCAATATAGATTTTTCCGTTATTCTCTTATGGACATATTTGTACATTAACCCATTTATGGTCCGGGGTATTTTGTTAGTATACTTTACCCGGAGGGGCATCTAATCTAACGGTCTACCTCCTGAAATGTTAATATTTGAGCAAGAAACTCGTTACAATTACAGCCACACACAAGATCTTAAAGAAAATGGAAATGATTATTGATTGGATTTGAGAGGTGAAATATAGCTCTCTGACAGAGTTTCAAAGATTGGTGTCCTATCTATAATCGGATAGAATATTTAGATACTTTTTATATAAAACCCCGGAAGAATCCAGGAAATCTGAAGGACGTGTCATACTAAACAATTCAGCAGAAAGATTTTACTTGTCAAAATGAATCAGTGAATCAAAGTTTCAAGCAATTAAAGTTTTCAAGTAAACAAAACATTTACATTTTCAGTATTTCAGATTTTTAGGTGAGAAATACTAGGGATGCGTGAGGTGGTTTAAATTACCACTACTCCACAGTATCAAATAAAGCAGAGTGGACACTTATTAATAGGGAAAATTTAAATTTAAATTTAAAAACAGTTTCGAATCAAAAATTACCAAATAGAAAAATATCTACCAGCTATATACATTCCAGTGAGCAAAAAGACGTTGTTCTAGCTTCTTTAATGTGAACTTTAAACAAGATTTTGCCCATTAGATATATGGAAAAGTATTTTAGGTTTTGATAAAGCATATTTTGCGTGATATTGTTCAAAAACAGGTATACGCTAATCACGTCTTTGTTTAAAACAGATTACAGCTTTATAATCAAAATTATTATATTCAACGTATCTAGGTGTATGTGTACATCTATATCCAGGTGTAACTACATTATAATTCACCCGAATATGAAGAAATTGAGTATCGTAAAAAAGAATTATATATAAAGACCTACTCGCGTTCTGTTTCAGATACTATGAGAAAACATTGTTAGCAGATTCTCTCTAAGACATACAGACGAACGGAAAATAGTAGGATATATTATATTAAAACAAAACTCTGAACAAAAATACTGTAGACAAAATGAAACTCTTGTGCAAAAAATCAGAATTTCAACTTAGGTAAAAAGTCTATAATTTTGATTAGCTAGCAATACAAATGCGGCATGAAAATTCGAATTTGTCCCAAAAGTCTAGGTACTAGGCTACTGAAAACAGCAAAATATCTGTGATAGATCTCCAGGGGCTTCTCGTGGTCCTTTTCCGCATTTTTGTTTTACTTATGGTGTGTATTGTTCGTCGAAATCTCTTATTTTAAGATTGCTTTTTGAACATTTTCAATTTAGTTTGACGAGGACATTATCTGTACCAATTTCAAATTTGAAGAATTTTAGAAGTTATAAGGCTAGGGCATTCCCACTCCCCCACCCCCACCCGTAGATAAAATATGCTATCCAAAGGACCCCAGAGGGTTAAGAGATTTAAATTGAGCCTAAAAAATAATGTAATTTTTTATAGGTTCTACTTCGACCATCCGTTTGAATATCTATTAGGCAAAGTACATTGTTTTTTTCATATTTACGTGGTAAAGAAGATGGGTGTGCTTTTGTCCCAAAATTACCGAAATTTCTCGGTCCACCCAAGATTTATAAAAAGGCTTTTGAAACTGTTTCCAGAGGTTACTAGATGCAGAATTATATCTTAGCTACATATAAATGGTCATGATTAAAATAACAAAGATACCACCTTTTCTGGTCTACATTTCAACGTCTGTGTCATCATGACAAGTGACACTTACTGATTTAACCCTGCATATTCCTGAAGGGTCTCACGATATTAGGAAGGGCCGAAATCAGCAATTATTTAATCTAAAAATGGAAATGTTTGGCCAAACAAGATGGCTGCCACGCAGTACAATCCAAAACACATTTTACAAATTTTGACGAATAATACGTGCCCCAAGAAAAAAGAAAATGCGAAAAACCACCACGAGAAGTCTCTATGAAAATTTATCGAGTAGAAGTAAGACTTATGATCTTAGGAATTGTGTAAAACTCGACGAAATCTGTTGTTTACAGTAGCTTAGTATCCAGGCTTTAGGAACAAATTCGAATTTTTGTGCCATTCGCCTTTCTAATTAAACTTTCAGACTTTCTTCTTCGTCATTTTGCAACAATTTTACTTTGTCTAGAGTATTTGTGTCCAAGATTGTAGACACAGTATTATAGGTAATTTCTACACAACTGTATTTAATCATATCTCAAACAATATAAAAGTTCCAGCAAAAGTGATTTGGTATATTTAAAGGCTTCGCAGGTTTAAAATTACCTAAAAACATGTTGCTACAATCATGGTCGGATACTGTTGGGAAAAAAGAAATTGGTGCAAAGATTTGGAATTTCAACTAAGACAAAAAGCCTTAAATTTTGACTAGCAAGACGAACTTGCTCTAATTTGCTGGGCATTAGGCTGCTAGAAACAACAGAATATGTCGAGTTGGCAAGTAGAAATAAGGACCATTATACCTAGCCTACTCGATAAATCTCAAGGGTATTCTCTAAGTCGTTTTAATTAGTTATGTTTTAATTGGTTATGTTTTATTTGTCGTTTGTATTATACCTTAAAATTCGTAAAATCTCATAAATTATGCACATTGAGAAAACATAAAGTAGGTTAACAAAGCTACTTTCGTGAGTTCTCTGAGAATTTTGTTTTACAAGCAAAATCCCCAAGTTTCCCCAACTTGGGATTTCGCTTAAAAAAATATATTTCATGTTAGCAGAAAGTCACTACAAAAAGCTTAGTGGATATACAATCACGGGTCAATGTCGCAGCAACGTCAAAACAATGTCGGTATGTCATTTTGACGTTGTTTCAACGTTGTTCCAATGACGTGTGCCTGTAGAAACGTATAAAGAAAGTATGTCGGCAGAAAACCTACCAAAAGTTTTGCTTCCTTTTATTTTAAAGTATCTTCTTGTAGCTACATGTTGCTAAGATAAGGTCTGTGAATTTGCTTACATCGTTATTTATAACTGATAAATATGTCAATGTTGTTTTTATATATTTTCAATAATTCAAGTTCCTGTTTTCAGGAAAATCTGTCAATTTCCAGTTCAATTTGAAAGTGATAAGTATATACTAAGTATTGTCTTTATGAACGGACAGTTAACATTTAATGACGGCTCTTGTTTTCCATTCATATCGTATTTTTTACCCTGAGACAAAGAATATTCCATGTTTAGGGGCAATTTGATCGCACCACACCCCTTATGTCACATTTCGAGAACCACAAATCCTTTTGCCACCAAACTTGGTAGGGTTGTAGACCATTCTTATATATACATAAACATATATTTACAAATCTCAGCATTTTCCTGTTGTCGTCTCTGTAGAAAGGCTATTGTAATTTTGGAGAAAAAAAAATGGTAACTTTTTCTCCCTACAAATTCCTCTTTATCAAGGGAAGATAACGAATTCTGTTTGGACTGTAAGCACTATTGGAATTAGAAGTCCAAATTCTATTTGATTTTATATATTTATTCCTTCCTGGAAAGTCATGAGGCGCAAAAATTGTGCAAAAATATTTTACGAATTTCTTTAGGTGGTTTCAAGAAATGGTCAATAGAATACGAAGTAGTGCCGATTTTGCCATGAACATTTATCCTTCAGGTGGAAAATTCCGCACGAAGACCAAAAGAAGACATTCCATTAGTAGAAATTGACATCACACGATAACAAAGGAATGGCTGTTTAATTTTATGCGATAAGGGTTGTTTTCACTACAAGATCATTTCGTTAACTTAGCTTTGTTAACCTAGTCAGGGTACCCAACTTTACCGCTACGTAATCCCGTTTATCGCTAAATATACGATTTTGAATTTTGGTTGAACATTTGATTCTCAAATCCAAATGTAAATGTAAATATTAAATTAAAAATTAAAAGAAAAATAATGAAAACAAGGGGAAAGCTTAGTTCTATTGTTAACCTAGTTCTTCATTTATTCAATGCCTGTTTTCTCAATCACATCTACAATCATGAACGTAACAAACATAACCAATTAAAACATAACTAATTAAAACAACCTAGGAAATAACCTTGAGATTTATCGAGTAGGCTAGGTCTTCGGATCCGTATGTCTACTTGCCACCTCGACATATTCTGTTGTTTCTAGAAGCCTAATGCCCAGCAAATTCGAGCAAGTTCGCTAATCAAAATTTAAGGCTTTTTGTCTCTGCCAAGCCATTAAATATTCTCTATTTGTTGTTGTTAACTTTGATCTAATAAAAAAGTAGAAAATAATAAACGTTATCTTGAAGCAAGGTCATATGTCTTCATTTATTAAAGTTACAGAATCAATTTTTAGATGTTTTCGTAACACATCACTGTACGAAATGTTTGTTTATTTTTATAAGCATTTGGTAAATATCAGCTGAGCCTTATGTTAACTTAAATTGTTTAGAAAACCTGTAACTCTGCATAATGGCTTAAAATTGCATCTAAAGGCCAGATCTATCTTTCTGTATACTCAGTTTTGTTGTCACTGCGCGAAAAAGAAGTGATTTCATGGCAAACAAGCCTCTCTGATTTGAGCAGCCTACACCTCATTTTTGTGTATGAATAGGCCTATTGCTAAAAATTGACATTCGGCGGCGACATTCGACGGCGATCTGTCTATCTTGTTAGTAGCATTCCTGAATATTTTATTACATAAGCATTTGTGTTTGTTTGTATTTTGCGCATCTCTGGTGGACCCATCCTTTTGGTAAGCGCTCTGAGTTTGCCATCCTTGTGAGCCAGTAGACAGTATGAGCCCCAATGTCATTCACAGTTGCCGTAGTTACCCACTGTTGTGTCACTTATTATTTTTAAATAAATTTTGTCCAAAAAGGGGATTATGTGCCTTTAAATTCGATCGCGTGTTGGCTATACTTGGGACGTCAATGACGATTAGTTTATAGATGCTAATGATTTTACACCAACTATTAAATTTATTATGTTAACAATATTGTATTTTATCACAATGGCGTCATTACTATCACAAGTATTCATATACGCACCTATATTTCCATACGAAAATTGGAGGTCCTTGCGAGAATAATCCTATCGATGAATATCGAAACGTTTCTGCGGGCACACGATCAACTTTGACGTCACGACGTTGTTTTGGCGTTGTTTTGACGTTGATCCAACGTCGTGTGCCCCTGAAGTAGCTCTTTTTCACCTACAATACTTGCCCTATTATTCTTGGCTCTTTTGTAACATTAATGATATTTTAACAGCCCAGTGAGCAAAAACTTGTTCAAAGTCCGCAGTAAAGACGCTAGAACAAGGTCAAGCGACGTTGTTCTAGTGTCCTTACTTGCTTCTTCTAATTCATGGTAATCTAGCCTTATATTAAAAGAAGACCTTTCCCAGTAGACGAAAAACAGTTCAAAGTCAACAGTAAAGACGCTAGAACAATGTTGACAACGTTATTCTAGCGTCTTTACTGCATACTTTGAACAGGTTTTTCCCCACGCATGAAAGACTGCTGAATACGAATCCGTATAATTATTTGCAATAATGCATCTGATACATTAGACGTACTTCCCCCAACTTGCCATATGTTGCAACAATCAGTCGGATATTGCTTCAGATGACGCGGAGGTGAAAGGTGTCTAAGAAAATGTAGCTATACCCTTCATTGTTGTCTGCACAATATTCGGGGAAAAGTGTCGAATAATATTTCTTGTGTTTGTTACAATATCAACTGGAAGGAACCCACGAAGTAACTCGAAACTTTTTTTAAATGTCTTGTTCGCTTGCTCTTGTCACAGCTTCCCGCTTCAGACATCCAAAATATTTTTCGGGGTTAAATATAATTAACCCTTTCAGGTTTTGGATAATTTTTACGTTATATACCGCATGTCAGAGATCTACAGATTTTTTTTTCTAGTTTCACATAAAACATCCTAAGTTATCTAAGGATTATCACAATTCATCAAAACAGATTTATAAAGTAAAATTTGATAGAAGTGTTAATCCAGGGAGGTGTAAGGCGGATATTACATTGGTTGAAAGTGACATCACCTGTTAGGTGTTATCGCTTTCAACCAATGTAACGGTTTCATTTAGAATTCGCCTATTGTAGTTCCGTCAACCCTATTCCTCTTGCCTACTCCTCCTATACTTTTTTTACGTAACTTTTAAATGAATGGTTTATACGATTAGAAACTTTAGAACTTTTCCTATAATTTCTCTAGAATCATGCGAATAATCGATATTTTTATTTTACCATAACTAATGTCAAAATAATGCTTTTGTTAATAAAATTAGTTACTAAATAAGTTTGATGTGAATAACACGTTTTCTCTGATTCTTCCGATTACAATTTTGGCATTTTTCAATATTTTCACTAAAATCACGAAGACTCTCTTGTAGAATTCTTTTAATCAAATTTCTAAGAAAGTACAGTTTTTAAAGAAAATTGGCCATTTAAACGAATTATGATGACGTCATCAGAAAAATGCTGACTCCATCAAGAAATCTTTGATACCGCATTTCGTTCCCTTAATAATAGATTATATCTCTAGAACGTTTCTTCTCAAACCTTAGTCCTTCAGAAGTTATGGAGGGGATAGGGGGTAGGGGGGGGGATGCGATGAATAACAGCAATGAACAGCCCAAAAAAGCCTAGCATGAATAGGATTAAGAGATAACTACATGTCAAGAACTCTCCTCGTGTTACGTGGCATCTTATAAAAGTCAGAAAAAGGCTTCGCATTGACGTCTTTCCCACGTTAATAAAATGTCGCGTGCTAGTGGCTTGAAGTAAAAGAAGTATCGTTAATGAAGGCTTTTGTTCACTTGTATGCTGTGTGAGGATCGCCTACAATTATGTTACCTTTCAATCTTTTCTTCTTTTTAACAAGTCGACTATCGATATCTCTAACTCTGAAGGAGACTGAAAAAATATTCGAGATAGCGAGAGTTTGACTTATCGAGAATAATTCAATTACACAATGGTCATGTGTTTACAATTATTTTTGATGCTCCGTTATTTGGCGTTGTTTGGCACATTAGAGAGTCTTGACCTTATAAATTCGCCAATTATCTTGTCAATTTAAGTTGTCAGTGTCGTGAAATATAGACATTTCATTTCCGTGGAAAACGGAGCTGCAAATTTCGAAATAACGAGAGATACTTAAAAATCTGTTGTAGATAACGAAAGTTTGAGATATTAATATCACGTAGATGCTTTGCTTAGTTTCTTATATATTCTAAATCTTATTCTAAATTTTAAACAAATTCGAAATGAAGCCATAACATTTGTTGAAAGTGACGTCATCTGTCAGGTGACATTCCTTTCAACCAATGTAATGGTTTTATTTAGAATTTGTGCGAACGAATTCGTCTAGTGGAGATCCGCCTTAAAATATTTATATTAAAGGGAAATGTATAGCTACACCCTGCCGGCACTCGACGTCTAAGCAACCTCGAAAAGACGTCGTTTTGACGTGTAATTGTCCAGACGATGTCTTTTCGCCGTTGATTCAACGTCGAGTGCCCACTAGGTACTATACATGTCACTTAGAATGTCAGAAGAAAGCACTTCGTTCAAAATCGGTAGAGAATACACTAGAACAACGTTTGTTTATAGTCCGCAGTTAAGACGCTAGAACACGTTGAAAACGTTGCTCTGGCGTATTTCCTGCGGACTTTGGGCACTTTTTCTATCGTGCACAATAAGTTATGGAAATATTATTCACGTGTTGAGTGAGCACATACTATTTTCTTATGAATGGGTTTCGCGCTAAAACCATACAATTTATTATATATGTGTAACAGTTTGTGTGGTTCGCAGAGCCAGTGTCATTTGACAGCCCCCCCTCCCTCCAACTCATTATACGATAACTCTGAAACCGCTTAAAATTGGCACTTGGAATTTCTTTTTTTCTGACTTTTTCTGAAAACTATCTTTGAGGTAAATTTTACCATTTTTCCATAATATTTTATATGAAATATTATACAGTTCTACCTTTCATGATAGAGTAATAAAAAATAGTAATAAGAATAGTAAATGGAGAGGGAATGGATTCTCACAGAGGCAGAAGTTGCTAAAAATATTTTGCTGACGTCAGCAAATTTTGGCAGTCATTATGTTTTGTTTTTTTCAATATTCTGTGAACTACTTATAAGTACTACCTACCTATCATTGAACAAATCCAAAATCCTTCCCCCACCCCCCGCCCCCCGATAACAAAAGGTTTAAAAAAGCCCAGCTTGGATAGGGTTAAAACATATCTTCAATTTTAAAACAAGGTTACTCTTATTTATAAAGTTACTCTTGTTTATAAAGCAATATCTTTAAAGTCGCAAAACCAAAAAAGTAGCTATTCAATACTTAAGTGCACTTATGATCATTCTACTCGAAGGTTTGAAACGAAAGATATTATTTGATATTCTCTTACCTTATGTAATGTCGTAGCAGACAGACAGTTCAATGATCACGCGAAAGTAAGTAAATTATTAGAAGAGAAATAAGAAGATAAACATGTGGTTAACCTATAGATTTACATGTTAGGTTTTATATAAAAATTCTGAAGAACGAACAGAGAGAAGATAAAACATTCATCAAAAACACTCAAAAAGAAGGGAAGATAAATTGAGTTAAGACTTGACATTCCAGAATATTGGCACAAAAGATTATGCATGAAAGACAGATAGGATTAACGATTAAAAACAGTCAATTTTCTTATTCTTTCCGGACCTTTTTGCTTCGTTTAGCCATTTGCTTAGATTTCTGTTCTTTCTCGAATTTAAACTAGATATGATATAATGCAGATCATCTAATTTTCCTTTATAGTTACTCTATCGGAAGGGCGTTGTAACAGCGTCGAAACAACGTCGTGACGTCGTTTTGGTGTTGTTATGGCATTTTTCCGGCGTTGACTGCCCACTGGGTTGTTTTGTGCCTTCTTAAAACGTTCTCTTGTGCTACTGCACTTCTGTTTTTACACTTTTTTTGTTTACATTCATTAAGGCGGGTTTTTGCCACTGGACAGAGGTTTTCGCGTGGGTGCCGGGAGAGGACGTTCCGTTGATAGAAATTGATCACACGATGTGTGATGTTGGTTTCTGCTGATGAAGTGTCTGCTGTTGGCTTTCGCGCGGAATTTTCCGCCTAGTGGAAATCTTTTTTTACTTTTTTTTTTTTTTACTTTTTTGTTTGTTTTTTAATTGGTTTAATTTATTGACTAATTTATATTTTAAATTATTTTATTACTTACGTTTTACAGGTCACCGCTGATAACATTATTTTCATGTGTACCTATGTTTAGAACTGATGGTTTTATCCTATATAAATATTCGAAAATAATAATAATAATGAGACTATTCTTTATTTATTTCGACTCTGTTTTTAGGTCTGATGCGGAGTTATACGGGTCCGTATTCAGTAGTCTTTCACGCCGTGGGGTATTCTATGATCAGAAACATATTATGTTTCCAAAAATAATATCAAATGATGGGGTCACAATAAATTATATCATCAAAATTTCGATCTGCATATTATAATAGATCGACATTTCTGGCGTTTATTCGACAAAGGCGTTTTTGTTCTTTATATAATTATCCAGAGAAGTTAATTATCATTGCCCCACCCATCAATTCAGATCCCGAAAAAGCCCATCCTAACTAGAGTTAAAGTACACATAGAACCAAACTCATTAAAGATAGCCCATGTTGGATACGAATGGGTTTGATAAAAGTGAAAAATCAATAGTATATCTACCTCTTCGTATTGGTTTATTAAAGAAGTTTACATTTTACTTGTTCCATGCTAATCCAAATTATAGTCTCCGAATTTTAGGTCATGCATCAAAATAACCTATTATGCAAGATTCGGCGCTTTATACAACCATAGATAAGAATGGTGTTTTTGATGTTTTGGAGTATAACTTTGGTTTTATTTCGAATGATTGACAAGGTTAATACGTCGGTATACCGAGAACAAATAATTATTTAATTGCGATAAC
>JAULBZ010006814.1:0-12047 GCA_032360805.1 Neoturris breviconis | reverse complement strand
CAACTTGGCTGAAAATATTCTGAAAAATCTATCCTCCACAGTGATGACCGGCTGTTATTTCGAGCCCTGCTCGTGAAAAGCCGTTATAAATGTTGATCAGTGGGGCACATGACGTCAATTCAACGTCGCAACAACGTCGAAACGAAGTTGTGTTGCCGTTGTTTCAACGTTGATCTGACGTCATGCGCCTGCAAGAATACTCTCTTCATATACCTGTATTAAACTTGGGTAAAACATCAGGAAAACGTTCACGTAAGAAGACCAAATAATTCTCTGTGTTAACTTTCGTTATTGGTTTTTCATGTTTTTCTCTTTTATCTAATACATACAAACAGTCGTCATTATTCATAATTATTGAAGAGGCCGGAAATAACTACCAACATCACCTGTGGAGAAGTATTTGTTTTAGTATAAGCTCTCCTTTACAGGTGGGCCCGACAGTTAATTTCAGATTTGCTATTTCTTTTAAAAACAGTGACTGCTGCAAACGGACCCATATAGCTCAGTATCCAGAGTCCAAATACGTATTTAGCTACCTTAGGGAGATTAATTTTTGTGTGGACAAATTTTCGCGGATGTCATATGTTCCTAACATACTTTTTAAGTAGTTTTTATTGTCTTCTATTCCCAATGATTGACTTGTGAATTGATTCCGTGCAGTACAGGTTGGGTAATTTTTATGAACACGAAGGCTATAAATGTGGGCTATCTACAATCGACAGAAATACTCTAGACAAAGTGAAACTTTTGCAAAAAGTCGAAATTTCAACTTGGAGAAAAAGTCTAAAATTTTGATTAGCAAGACGAATGACACAAAAATTGGGTACTAGGCTGCTGTGACCAACAGAATTAGATAAATCTCCAGAGACTTCTTGCAGTCGTATTCCGTATTTTTGTTTTGCTTGTGGCGTGAATTGTTTGTCAAAAAAAATAAAAAGTCTCTAACTTAATTTCCAAGATTGTAGGTATACCTATGGAGGGTTTTAGGTCCTGCAGTACCAAAAATTGAGAATATCATAAATCTCTACAAAATTTCGCATGGAAATTTTATGCAGATCGCACTAATTTGAATATTTTGCGAAGACGAATTTTCTGCGATTTTGACCAAATATTAATCTCGGAAACAATTAATCTTCCTAAAGCATACGATTCCTGTAGTCTTTCATGCTATGAAAGTTCACATATTTCAATGTCTGTTTTCAATACTGACAGGATGTTTAATAACTTTACCCCTGTTCTAAACAAAAACAATAAATGGATATACAATGGACATTCGAATATGCCAATCATCAGATTTATGACATTAAGGCAGATTGAAACGGAGTGAATCTGCGGGAAAACAAATCCACCACGAGTTTTCCCTATATGACGGTAAATTTGAAAGAATTCCTATACGACAAATCCCATTGGTCCCTTTTCAAATTTGGAACTGTTCATAACAAATATTTCCCATTATGAATTAAATACTTACAAAACAATGCAACTTTTGTGTCTTTTATATTTAAACGATTATTAGCTTTACATATGATTTGTGAAATAACCTGAAATAAGAAATATTTATGTATCATAACAATCTAGCAATATACTTATTCACAAATACATGAGGCTGCTTAAAGTAAAACGTTTATATTTCTAAGAAAGTTTTTTTATATTTGGAAAGAATATATATATTGCAGTGATTATTTGTTCTTATTACAAACACTGATTTTAGATGAAAATGTCGAAACAACATCATAGCAATGTTTCGTGCCTGCTCTGAATAACTTTGCTGATCCATGAGAGCGAATAATCACTGTGGAGGAGGGTAGCAAGTTTTAGCCACCAAATTATTGCAAGTTTATTAGTGAAAGTTGCTTCTTCTCCGATGATAATAAACTTACCGGCTCAGCCCATCCATGTGTTAAAACTTTTTCATAAATTGGTTGTTGCCGCTATTCACATGTAAAGAACAAAAACACATAACAGTCTGGACAATGATATGTACATGCACAAGACATGAAAATAGGTTTCTTTAAGGGCACAGAAAGCCTATTTTCTTAGAAATAATCTCCCTTCAATAGTAGTATTTATTTTTTTCCTTGTTAGTTATTTAATTTTCAGCTGTAGATTTGTTATTGATAACTAAAATATCTTATCTTATCTAACTTATCTATTGAAGCTAGTTTACTAATCTAAAGTAAGGAGTAGTCTAAAAATTACAGGTATTACAGGTATTAATTTAAATAGCAGCATAGGAACGAGATAATTGTATATAATTGTAATTTTTCTGCAATAAAGCAAATTTTCTACAAGCAAGGCAACATTTTGAAATTGTTGAATTGGTTGTATTTAGTAGCAGACAGCCTCAAGAGGTTGCTCCAAAAGCAATTATTTGGGTACACAGAGTAACAAAATTTACTCAAATTCAACAAGAAATGAAGATGCAAGTACTTACAGATATTTGCCAGCCAAATTGTTTCAACTCATAAACTAATGAAAAGTTCATCTACAATGGAAGGACATTGTTGAAGATAATTGTATAACATTTCAGCAGTTTCAATTCACACACACACGCTATTTCGAATGCTTGAAACGTTGTTCAAATATTTGGAAATGTTGTTTGAATGTTTTGAAACTCATAGTCAATCTTAACAAATTTGTACAGATGTATGAGATATATATTTTAGCCAGTTCGGCCACAATTTTTGGAACTTTTCAAAACCGCTGCTGACAGTCAGCATTTTTTGAAGATGAGGGGTCTAATGATTAGATGATTATTTTTAAATGCAGTACCATTTGCGGCACATAATACCATGCAGGGACTGTCTCAAAAATATCAAACAATCTTGCAATGGACTGGTTTCGTCGTACCAAAGACACCAATACATTGCAGGCTCGTTGACATCACACACTTTTTATTGAATTTTTATTCCAATCTAGTTTTTTAAACCTACTAAAGCCAAAAGAAATATTTGAGACGGCCTTATCTGATTCATTTATTATTTATTGATTTAAAATGTCATCTAAATGGAAGAGATGTCCTTATAGGATTCATTTATTATTTATTGATTTAAAGTGTCATTCAACTGAAAAATAAACTGAATTTAAGCATTGACATAAGGGGGATCTCCGCAAATATGTTCGCACAATTTCTGATTGAAGCAATTACATTGGTTAAAAGTGACATCATCTGTCAGGTGACATCACTTTCAACCAATGTAATGGCTTAAAAATCTGCCTTTACAATAACAAGATAATTGTGTAACGTGTTTTGGAATAATTAACTGGTAAATAAAAGGCTACTTGTAATAAGGCGTCTATTTGGGGCAACTTTACTTCTAGTTTAAAAAGAGCATTAAAAAACTATGAGAGAAAGAACATTGTGGAGAGGAATTTAAAATTATTACCTTTATATTGGTACAGGATAAATTTAACAACGAAAGCTTTTGGTAAACCAGTAACGATTCAATACTTGCATTAGAAATGTCAGGGTTTTCTATAATGAACAACATAAAAAGATTTAGTAAGAGATTTTTTATTGCAGTTCAAATCTTTTATACATACATCCCAAATTATTATATTTTGCTAAATAATATTATTTTAATTGCAACAAGTATGTTATTTCTATAATTTCAATGTGCCAGAAAGAGAAAGTCTACATTCTAAAACTGTTTTAAAAATAAATTTGTAGAAGAGTGAGTCAATGATCTTGCAAGGTCATTGAGCTAACACGCTCCTTCGTACCAAATAAACCAATGGTTCCTTACCAGATAAATCAAGTGTATTTAATGTCTTCGATCTTTCTTTATAGAGTCTGTATGGAAGAGTCAACTTCATGACATCTGTATTTGTCAAATGGTTATTGCGAAGAATAAGTTTTTCTAAACTAAAGTTTGACGTTTTTAATTTAAAAGATTCGAATCAGTTGGAAAGCTTCGTTCACAGTCTTGTTAATGCAAATATGATATACATTGTTTCTTAAAAACCATGTTTTCCAAGAATTGCCAATTTGTTCTATAAAAGATTTTCTAATTCTGTTTTCAGTTTCAGATAGGCAATGTCTTGATGTTTCACATATTTTCTGAGTTTTAAGTGAAAACCTTGCAAAATGCCAATATTTTCATCCGAAAAAAATCTGGGACAACAGATTGGTCATGTGACCAAACTTGGCGGAAACGTTTATTTTATGATTTCAAGTAACTTGACCAAGTTTTATTCTACAAAGATTATCCAAACACAAGTTATGTCAAAATAATGAATTGATGATTTGCGAAGGATTTCCCACTTTAAAATAAGTGATTTAGGTTATGACCCAGAAATACTGCTCAGAAGATGATATGAAGCTCCAATTTTCAGCATAGTGTGTTATAGATTTTTATGTTGGAAAGTTTCAGCACGATAGCTACAGTGGTTAAAAAGTTGAACAGCCAGAATTTTTTTATATCTCTAGAACCATTTATGCTATGCAGCTGAAACTTTGGGACTTTTAAGATTTTTTTATTATGCAAATTTTGATGAAAAAAAACCCCCGAAAATTATGTCGAATGTGAGTTATGAGAAAATTTCTTAGGTACATGTAACTTGTTTTTGACAACTTTTTTTTGCTAATTTGCTATAAATTACACATAAATCATTGTCTATACATAGTTTTTTACTTTTAGAGTTCAAATAACAACTTCCTTTTATTATAAATTGATTTCCTTTGATTTCCACTAATTATGCAATTATCACAAAAAGACAATGGATATTTTAAAAAGAAAATATAGCTCACATTCTGCATAATTTTTCCAAACATATATATTGTAGTAAATGTTATTGCGCATGCTCGAACTCATCCGGAGACAAGATCGGGGAACACTGTACGCCGTTTCGGGCTAATTTTCCCTCATCAGCAGTGAATACCCACTCTCAATGCTAATGCCTGGACACTTCGCAAAGAGAGATTCTATCCGATCGCCGTTGGAGGTGGCTAAATCGGGTCTCACTTCACTTGTGGTGAAGCTGAACGGATAAATCCGAGCAGTGCAAGCAATGTCAATAAAAGCGATCTAAAAGATCACAACAGCTCCTTTGGAGCCAATTGAAGAATGTGCCAAGAGGGAGGTAACCTCACCGTACATGGTCACAAAAGACATATATATATATAGTAAATGTCATTATATATATAGAATGAAACTACAAAGTAAAGGTGGGAGGATAATTTTTGCTTTGAAAGATGTCATATATATCTTCTAACCAGCATTACTGCAAAGATTTATGCACTAAATAAAAGCTGTATTATTCGTGGAGATATTAGCAATAAAGTGCCTTACCATATATGGAATATACCCAAATATGACATCATAATTTCCGCATAAATTATTAACCAAAACAATTAACTTCAAAAACCTTTAAACTGTGGAATCTTGAGTACCGCTAAAACTTATGGATATGGAATTAAAACACTATATATAAAATAGATAGAATGAAACTACAAAATTGTGCAAAATTTGAATAAGCGCCCAGGTGCCTAATTGTTCTGTCACATTTCAAAGTAGGGTGCTTATACTTTTCAAAAAAAAAACAATAATTTATTGTGCTCAAAGAATGAAATTTTCATATACTGTATATCGATAAAATCCTTACCCAGAAAACTGTGAAAACATTGCAAGTACGTCATTCTCTAATTTCATATTACTTAAATCAAGCTCGACAATATCACGAAAACAATTTAACAATGGCTGAAGTACCAAGTAATCTTCTTTCAAATTTGCAAAAGATAAACTTTTTAGCAGGTATATACCATAAGCTTCACTAAACAATGTTAAAGTTCGTAAATGTTGTTGATCTGTTGCAGTGGCTTTATTTAATGGCAAATTTTCAAATTCTAAAGCATTCGTTGAACAGATATATTTAAATAACTGCTTTCCAACCATGTCTGGAAATCCAATAAGCGAGTCAAGTAGATTAATATTTAAGATTATATACTTCAAACACATATTGAATAATGAGCCTTCTTGTAAGGTTACAGTTACATTCTGAATTGGCTTCTCTTTTTTCTTCTCATACCCAGGAGGTGAACGTAATCTAAAACTTTCTCTGTAGTATACCAGTCCACGGTCATCAATCTCTTCCATCTCATATATGAATACGATACATGAAAAGCAACTAACCTATATCTAAAACAAGGAACACTTTTAAATTACACTCGAATGACATTTAATAAAGAAAACAGTACAATAACTTAATACAGTATGGGCCAGGCTAAGCCGAGTGTAGTCATAACATGTCACACTCGACGACAGTTAAAGAATTGATGGGAAAGGAACCATCCCACTGATGTTTCATTTATGGAAATAGCGGACATGACCTTCCGAAACTAGCAAACAAATTATTTAAATTTTGAATATTTCAATCGGCTATAACTTGAACTAAACTTGCTCTTATTTGATGAAGTAAGCTGTTCTGAAAAGCTGGAACCCTCCTTTGTATTTACAAAAAAAAATATCAAAGGTACGGTATTGAAAGTAACCCACCAAACCAAGTGAAAGTAAATATGATTTGCATACACACATAAATACAGTGTTGAAATATGTCTTTATTAAGATGGTAGAGTTTCAGGTCAAATAAACAATTGGAACACCTTTATCAAGGTAAAATTATGTTAAGGCACTGTGGAGAAGAGTAGTGATATTTTTATTTAGTGATACACACATTATATATACTTCATAGCATTATGTATAAACTAAATAGTAATTTAACTTAGTTCAGTTAAAACTTTATAAAATATATATTGATATTATTCATAGCATATTATGTATAATTTAGTTTTATAAAAGGTCATTGTATATAAGTATATATAATTAGTTGTTTAACATTACATGAATAGAAACATGGTATCTATTAGCAGTAAAAAAATCTTGTAGAGGTGGCTGTCATCATCTGTTATTAAAATTAAAAAGAAATAAAGAATAATGAAAAACAATTTATTCTTTTATTAAAAAATCTTCCTCTGTTGAATTGTGTATTGTCATTATAATTCAAACTGAGAGTAACATACAATTAATTATTTTATTAAAAAACTCTACCATTGTTGAATTGTGTATTGTCATTACTGTATATTTCTAATTTGAATCATGAGTCATTAATAATGTCATAAACAGCTATACTCATGATGGTAATTAAATGGCCCTAAAGTGAATACACATTAATATTTACTTCGCAATTGAAGAAGGAAGCTTCTCAAAATCAAAATGGAGATTTCAATTCTTGAAATGTTAAAAATTATTTTTTATATTTTTTATCATCTCAAACATTGAGGAGAGAGCTTCCCCAAAATACAAATTGTAATTCTGGTCAAATCCTTATAAACAGTGAAAAAAATTCAAATATTTTTCAACAAAAATCATAAATTAAAACGATTTGGATTTTGGCGAAATCAAATATATCGATAAAATTCCAAATGTGACTCTGGTCAAATCCTAATAAACAGAATTCAAAAATTTTCTAGGTCAACAAAAATAATAAATTGAACATTTTGGTGAATGTAAATCGAAAGGTTTGAATTTTTTTTCTTTTTCAAAAGTCTCCACTTTTGAAAAAGTCCTGAGTTTAAAATTTAAAAATAATTGACCAGCGGTCTTGTAATATTGTCTAGAATGCCATAACCAAATTTTAAGACTGTACCACGCCTTTTCGGTTCATTGGTCCGAAAATGCAATTTGGACCCTTCTTGCCCAAAACGAAGGACCGAGTAGACAAAATCATAATAAAATTAATGAGTCCTTCTCGAATATTGACACAAATGCTGGTACCGAATTTCAAAATAGTAGCACATCGGGAACATAGTCTATTAAGAAAAGTGGGAAGATGCCACTGCCGCAAAGTGATAGCAATAGCCCATCCAAACTTTGTTCGGTGGGCTAAAAATCACTCTGAAAATAGGTTAGGTCCGCCCTAAACAGCAGTGGACACAGCATGTCATGTCACAGATGATGCTGTAAAAAAAATTGTACCCTACTCGCACATACCTAATTGTGAGGGAGGGGGGGGGGGGGGAAGATATATTTGTGTTTTGGCAAAAAAAAAAACCACTCAGTTATTTATTTATTTTTATTTATTTATAACAAATATTTACAAATAAGCAGGATGGCCACTTCAGTAGAAAAACTACTGTTATCCTTGTGAGTCCTGCTTTGTTCAAAATCTTTCACATAAATAGTGAGTAAAAACTATGTATAACGTAAAAGTGAGTTGAATTTCCTTTCCATATTAAGCACAGGTTTTATAAAGGTATTGACGTAAACCCCCCCCCATTTTTTAAGAATTTTCAGACTTTATGCAGACCTTCTTCTACAACTAGACACAGGAGAGTTAGTACCAGACATAACTAATTAAACTTTACGATTGCCGAATCAATTGAACCTAATCAATAGCCAATCGATGGATGGGATTTGACGCACAAGAGCTTTTTATAGCGTTGGATTAATATATATCCGATATCACAATAAATAACTTTGCACAACAAAGAGCAGAAAGGACCAAGAACATAGGAAATGACTAAGGAAACGAAAACCACCGAAACACCTCACTATGGGAAACTGACAAGTTATGAATATAACGCGGCCTGGCCACAGTCCGATCCGCCAGTAAAGTGACTTGTCAACTTCCTATAGTAAGATAAATTCCAACAAAAAAACGAAAACGAGAATATCTTCAAATAATTAATTACATTAGGCAGACTACAAAAAGAAAACGAGAAAGAGAGGTTCCTCAAATAATTATTTACATTAGGCAGACTATAAAAAAGAAAAGAAAAACAGAAAAAACGAGAATGAGAGGTTCCTTAAAAAATTATTTACATAAGCTAAGTACAAAACAAAACAAAAACCACATCTTCTCCCCCCACCTGAAATCATTTACCCAGAATAACCCCTTCCCTTATCCCAATCAACTAATTTTCAAACAACCCCAGAACACAGCAAGCAGGACTATCACCCCAACCCACAACCACATGCACACACACAAGCGATACCCTGGTATCCACTAGGCCAGCACCAAATCACACACAAAACGGGCATTTTGGGGACATACATCATCTCTATACACCACATATTTCACTTTGTCTCATACATTTGTTACCAAGAATGTAGCTAATTATTATAGGTTTATAGAAGAGATACTTGGAGACACTTGTTGCTTTTCTGTACAACCATAAGTTTACGTTTATGGAAAAAATTGTAGGAATAACAAAAAAATTGGATTTAACACGTCATACGCTCTGCTTGAGGTAAAGGATGAAGAAAAGCTTGACACGATTAAGTACTTTGTTAAAGAATTAACCCTCAATGATAACCATCTAACATCAAAAAACACATTTGTGCAAGTTCCAGCAGTTACGTTTAAAATTAAATCCAGACGATTTCATGATATTAGAGGTCCTCATTAGAGTGACGATGTGGTTTAAAAACTAAGTTGGGATATAAGTATTATAAATACAATTGGTGGACCTGTAAGCTCCCTCACATCATCGGGTGAATATTCAACTCCTGTGACAATGGATATAAGCATTATAAAACATCCTTGATGATTTAGGGATTAGATATGGCAAGAACGCCACAAGAAGGAAACATTATTAAAATTATTAAAAGACTTAAAAAGTAAGTGAGGAGTAAAATATTTACAATATATTTTACGTACTCTCTGTTACATAACTGTAAGGGGGGTTAAGCTCCATGTCACCACCCATTTCAATTAATTAAGACCCCTCTCAATGTACGACTTTTCAAGAATATACCTACAAATACTGACAAAACAACACCCGCGTCACTTTATTTTTAGTATTTTTTCATGACCGCCTTATTTATGATGTAATTTTTTTTCATTTGTCAAAAATTTGGTGCTAACGGAAATTATCCCTAATTACAAAAAAAAAACTTTTTTTTCAAAACGATCCAAGATAAGGTAAAAGAAAACGTTAGTTTCATAAATTGCTTGCTCATTTGCATGCATGCTAATACAATTTATTTCACAGTAAGAAAGTAAGATATATAAATATAACGCACTCCATCCGTTTAAATTTTTTAATCTGTCTATATTTCTCTTATTTTTTTCACCACCACACACTTATACTCCGTTCTTCATTCATGATCAAACACATTTATTAAGTAATCTAAAGGCTAATTACGCGTGAATAACCATATGGTGAGCATACCATACCTTGATTCAGGTATCTAAAAATATAAATAAATAACTTTTACAAAGAATCGAACTAATCGAATGTATTCGAATGCAATTGTTAACCAATTGGAAACTAATCAAATGAGCAAATACTAATTGAATCAATCGATACCGCTAAAGGTAAATTTTCGATTGCCTATATCGGATTGCCATTAAAAATTTGAAGAAAAGTTTTAAAATCTCTCTAGCTAAACACATATCGCATTTTCGCATGGGGATGTCTGGGGATTCGAAAAAAACTATTGATTTACCCACACACTGTGTACTGGGGGATTTTCCAACTTGACGAAGTTAAGAATTTACCCCCAGAACCCATTGGGCATTGGTTATCTACTTTGTTCATTTGGAATTCGTAAAGGGCTGTGTTAAATGTTTATAAATTCGTTAATTTACGGTACTCAGAAATTTCCTGAAATGAGGTGACAGGACAAACATAAAGAGTCGAAAGATAAACGAACCTTGTGAGACTAGGTAAGTATATTGTCGAAAGATAAACAGATAAACGAACCAACGAACCTTGTGAGATGTCCTGCAGTCTCATTTCGAAACAACTCTCCCGCCAATCTGGACCCGCCAAATAAATATTGTTTCGTACTGACCCTCTCGGGTGATGTTTTTGATCAGATCCTAGTGCGTTAGGATCTAACACTTTCACTTTCGAATCTAAAATGGTAGTTCTTTGAATTGAGAAACCGAGTGCGCGGCAGTGATCTGATGATAAGATGGCGTCGAACCAGACTAGCGATCGTGATCGCTTCAAGCAAAGATTCAATATTCCCAATGAAGAAAATAGCGATAAAAAGGGATGGGGCGGACCAGTAAGTTATTAACTTATGTTACGATCACAACGCCATCCAAGTTCTGGAGTGGACACTGGCCGGCGGCGCGGACGACAGTCGGTCTTCTTTTGTTTGCTCTCATATCCATCTGCTGGGCTGCGCGGCCACAGGGTAAAGACGAATTCTACAAAGCTGATTGGTTTATATTTTTAGCCCACCAAACAAAGTTTCGATGGGCTATTGCTATCACTATGTTCCTGAAGGGCTATTATTTTGAAATACAGTACCAAAATTCAAGGCGAGGTACCGTCCTGAAATTTATGGCATTGTAGGCATTACGAGCGAGACCGCTGGCGATTTTTTTTTTCAAATTCGTCAACTCAAGACTGAGTATCGGCGAAAAAGGGATTTTTTCAAAAGTGAAGACTTAAAAATTTGAATTCCAGGCTTCAAAATTTCCGATTCCGTAAGATTCCGTGAATCTCTAGATTCCATCTTTCGTTTCTGTGAGTTATAAGAGTGAGAGTAAAGTTATCAAATAAAATTTGTCACTCGAGCTTTTCCTCAAGAGCATTCTCGGATTTTTGTCTTGCATTACTACCCTCTTCGCCCAATTCCTTGAATTCAATCCAATCTCTAACACTATCCAATGTAACAACAACTTCTGTGTATGTGAAGTATTTCTTAAAATAAGATTGATCTATTATTTCTTGGCATACCAACCTCATGCCATCCTAGAATTGTTCCATATTTGTGGTATGTGAAATGAAGCAGAAGTATTGTGTACATATATATGTTTTCCTATTTCTTTTATGCACTTGAAGCAAGATTTTCTTTCGCATTCATGAAATAAGGAAGTGAAATAGAATCACCTAAAAACCCTTGGCAAGCTGTTAGGTATATAGTTGAAAGAATCAAGGTTATCAAAGTTTTTTAAGTTATAGAGTTAGCTGGGGGGAAAGATTGTATTTATGTATCAAATGCCTTCACATATTGTGGAAGGGGGTCCCCCAAAAAGAGCAATAGAACAATATAAATTCCTTTAAAAACAAAAGAACTACCAACCTCAGC
>JAULBZ010006813.1:0-12048 GCA_032360805.1 Neoturris breviconis | reverse complement strand
CTGCACGTGTCAAGAAATATGCCGACAATAAGTGTTCTATTGTTTTCTGTTTTATTACATAGCTTTTATTACCAAGCAGTTCTTGTTTTTCTTCCCGTAAATGGATGCGATATTCTTTTTCTAGTATCAGACATTTATCCAAAAAGTTACAAATAGATTATTTACTCTTGTTCATAAAATTTTCGGATTTTATGCTCTTGGATGTTTTTTATATACTTTCTAAGCGTTCTAGATCGATTTTACAGGTTTTACAGGGTTACACATACCTTAAAGGCCTTACCTTTAAGAGCTTACGAAAGTTCTTACGACCACGACAATTCTTTACGAAAATTTTGATTCACCATAAGGGCTTACGAAAGTTGCTCCAACCACAAAATTTCTTTCGGAAATTTAGGTTCACGCACCGTAAATTCCGGTCGTAAAGGCTTATGGAAGTTAAGGATTTATGAAAGTTGGTAGCTAACGAAGAAAAAAAGAATACGTAATATCAAATAATAATATCATGGTAAACTGGTAGCAAGTTACAATTTACAATAACATTTCTTTCATTGTTTTAAAAAAGAATAACATTTCAATTCTATCACAAGCATTCGATTTTCAAATAAATAATCAGATATTTCATCCTTTCCTTACATCTCTTATGACTATGACTAAAAACGCAAGAGATGTCATTAAGGCACGTCGTAATAGTTATAAATATGTAAAGGTCATAACTAATACGACTATTCATCATGTCTCGCCGGGATGAAATTTTATCATATGAATGCTGTTTGAAAACATCTCGGTGATCCAGCACAGCTAACCGAGCCAGCTCACCTCTATTAAACCTAAATTAAAGTTATATTTTATATTTAAATTATCATAGAAGTTTTTGTTCAATCTCGCCAAAGGCAGAGATTGTTTAAAATACCAATCCTGTTTCCTTCCTTCCTTTTGTCATTCCGTCCTTCCATCCTTTTGTAACAAATTCTTGAAACGAATTACTTCCACCTGGCTAATACAGCACCGTGTTAAAACCTGACAACAGTAAGTGAAATCGAGGCATTGATTCTGGTCGAGTTGGCTCCAAAATATATACCAAAACTTGGCGAGTGTTTTGTTGTTCGGTCAATGTGGGTTCTAAGTTCTAAGCAATACAACGAGCCTTTACTTCAGTTTCTCTGTGAAAAGAAAAGAAGAGTATATGGAAGTTTGAATTGAACTTTCGCTTCTATTAGAAAAGCACAGATAAAAATAAGAAGCGATAAAGTAAAGATTTTCCTGCTCAGGCGAAAAAGCCAAAATAAGACATTCCATTGGTCGAAATTGACATCACATCGACCTCAATGGAATATCTTCTTTTAGATTTTGCATAGTGCACATCCATGTTTAGAGCCATTAATAATGTTGAGAATGTTGATCAGCCGTCTCCTACTCATTAATTCTACCGGAATGGGACGCTTTTTCAATATCAAAAATAAGTTATTTTGGCGTTGTTAAAATTCGCCTTATTTACGTTGGTAGGTTGCCGCCGGGGGACAGAAAAGAAGAACAAAAGAAGAACACATAAGAAGAACAAAATGTATTTATTGCAGCCGGAAATACAATAAAAAACATTGAGCCACATAAGTAAGAAGAACAAAATATATTTATTGGTTGCATCCGGACAGACAATGAAAAACATTGAGCCACAAAAGAAAAACAAAATGTGTTTATTGCTGAGATATCATATTTTGAATGTACGTACTTAACTTTAATGTGGTATATACCCACTAGGCAAAAACTTGTTCAAAGTCTGCAGTAACGACGCAAGAACAACGTTGAAAACAGAGAGCGCTATAATTTCTTGGGAATTATTATAGCGCACCCTGGTTGAAAACGTTGTTCTAGCGTCTTTACTGCAGACTTGGGACAAGTTATTGCCCACCGGGTATCATTTCGCTTTTACAAAACATTTCTGATTAGCTTCTATCTTGACAAGTAATTCCACATCGTAGCAACTTCTTAGCGCGCATGCGTATATTCCCATCAATAAATATATAAATCAATGGATCTGTCATTAATCCTAACGACCATATGAATGGTGTAATCTTTGCAACAACTTCTGACTCGTCTTTTATTGTTATTATAAGGTCTGGTATGAAATAAAATATTACAAACGTGATAATGATCATTCCTGGTATATAATAGATCTTCCGCTGTGTTGCCCTACTATTCCTGTTTTTGTTTATTGACGATTTTCTTGATGCTGTGCTACTTAGACGGGGTTGATGCATACTGCATCTGATACGTCCTTGGCGAAGTTTAGATGCAATGACGCTAAATGATGTTAGAGCAATAACAACACATATAGGATCGCAAATTTGATAGCAATAATGATAGAAGAATGTGTATGTAAAGTTACGGTCCACAAAATGAAATGGTATAGAAAATATAAAACCGAATAACCAGAACGAGTAGAGCAATCTGTTAACAAGTTTCATAGTGATGTAATAATTATATTTCATGTGTAATACTGCGCATAATAATCTGTCCAACGGAATAAAACACATTATCAAGTAAAATGTTATATCGTTACCCCCGTCCCATGCTAATACATGAACAATGACGTTATCACTAATATTAAATATGCGTAAAAATTGTAAAATAAGCAAATTTGCTGTCATGAGAAATTCAACAACACTTAAATGTAGTAAAATATTTCGTATCTTTCGTTTTGCTCGTCTTTTGGTGCGTAAACAATATATTCCAATTAAGTGAATTAAAATAGCGGTGAACCGAATCAGCATGGCTATTATATCAAATATGGTAAACATTTTGTAAGAACAATTCAAGAATATACCTGCTCATTTAGAATACAGTTGGATTTTAGTTCCAATTTTGAATTATTGGTGTTTTTTCTTCTATTTGTTTAGAGCCTATCCACACACAGCTCATTTAGTGACAATAGCTTAGTGACTTTGATATTGAATCTTAAAGAAGGATTTTCACGTTACGTACTTTTCTGTAAATTTTCTACATACTAAACAATATAAAAAATAAAAATCATATTTTGTATCAATTTTATCATTCATTACATTAATCTCACACATGACAGTGTTTTGGTTATCGTGTATACACAACCTAAAATTTAAAATAATTTACAAGATAATGCACGTAGGTTTTGAATAGTTATTACACGGAGATTCAATCCAATTTAAAGTTCCGCAAATGTATTGAAAGTAACTTAATTTATCTAAGCAAAACAATTCTAAAATTTATCATCAGTTCATAGATTTCGTTACTAGAGAATTTCACAGATTAAATACAAAAATTAAAAAACAAATCGTGTTAAATATGTAGGGGACCTAGCAAGCTCGTCCCCAGCCCATTTTGCTTGGGGGATCTAGGTTAAAATGAGACGAACAGTTTGTATTGTATTCTATTTCCCAAAAACAACGGGTCTACGTTTACAAAAGGTCACGTAGTTCGTGCAATATTCCGGTCTTCTATTTATTTTCTTTACTGTCTTGGGGTTGTTTACAGAAAACAAAACACTGGGAAATAAATAAAAATAACTAAATAAATAAAATAACTAAATAAATAACACAAGTATTATATTTTGTCAATAGAACGAAATATGGCAGCTGCACCTTCAAAAGAGAATTGAAAGAATCACATCCAATCATATAGGCGGATTATATCTACGAATTAATTTTGAGTAGATGTAAATCACTATGTTGTTTAAACTTTTAAACATTTCTTTCGAGTAGAGTGTCAACTTTGAATCTTTGCTAAACGATAAATTTCTGTCGTGGAACTACTAATCGACTAATGATAGTTGCAGATAATTACAATTGCTACTTACCATATAGAGTATTGACAGATACATTTTTAGGTTATTCTAGAATGCTTTTTAGGATACTGATTCTCAAGAGCTTTTAGGGTATTTTAGGATGTCTTTAAACACGTCCTAGAATAGCTTTTAGGATATTTCCGTTAGCAATACCCTGAACATTAGTGGACCTTTCAAATACAATCCAGGGTATGCTAAAAGGTATTCTACCAAGATTTTAATATCAGTGAAGTGTTAAGTTTTATCCACATCCTAAAAAAGGTTGTTTAAATTTATTTTGCAGTTTGGTTCCCAATGAGCAAAAGCTTATTCAAGTCTGCGTCAACGTTGTTCCTGCATCTTTATTGCGAACTTTGAACAAGTTTTTGCCGACTGGGTTTGTAATACTCGTTTGAACAAATAAGAAATCACTTATTCAGTGTCAAGTTGATATTCTTTGTGCTAAAGTATTGTAAAATGTTATTACTGATATGATTACAGTTATAAACGTTTTAGAGAATTTATTTTAAACATACTCAGCTCAACCACCCTGCCGAAATAAAGAATCTAATAAAGCATCGAATAAATGTCAAAGACGCCATTTTGTCGCTCTCGCCGTTGACATCAAACAACAAGGTCGTTTGACTACGGATTAAGATTTGAGTGTTATCATTCACAATGACAGCATAAAAGTCTACCGAATACGGTCTCGTATATTTCTGTAATTGAACTGCATATATATGGCAATACACCGTATGAATATGGGAACATCCGCGTCCGTATTCGGTAGTCTTTCATGCTGGGGATTCTTTCGTAATGGTCGCCCATATTCAGTCATTCTTATGTTACTTTTCATATTTTAAAGTTGGCTTCCAATAGTCACTTTCAACCATTATAATGGCTTCACATAGAATTCGTGCGAACAAATTCGCCTAGTGGAAACCCGCCTTTAGGTTGTAACAATAACGAAAAATTATGTATTTTTTTCTCCTTAATATTTGGAATATTAGAAGCTCACAACCAAGAAACATTTTGATATTTTTATTTCACATTTAATAAAACTAAAAGCAAATTCGAGTTCGACAATTCCAGCTACTATCCAAGTGTTGAATCTCAACAGGATGCAAGCTCGTCCCCAGCGCCTTTTGACTTTTTCCGGCCGAGAAAAATAAAAAAAAGTCAAAAGGCGTTGGGGACGAGCTTGAACAGGATGCTATTCGTTTCAGTGGCTACAATCATAGTAATAAACTACCTCATAAATTTCTACGGAATTAATTTCTCAAAATTGTATAAAATCACAGAATTATATTCTGCAAAAATTTACATTTTCAGAATTTATGTTTCAATATTATAGCCTCGAAGGGACATTTTCTAGATGATATCGGTAAGGGCTACGGAGTATTCAAAATATTTGAAACAACAAACATGGCATAATATCCGCCTTTTTAACCTACATTAATGCTTGCAACAGTCAAAGTCGTTTTCTTTAGCTATAATCTGTGCAATTTTGCATGTTTTTCAGCAAGTGACTATTTGCATAATACGGGAATTTAAGTCATCGCAAAAATTAATTCCGTAGAAATTAATGCCCTGGTATGAGACATTAAGCGAATTTTGAGTTCCTGAAGCCACAAGAGAAACTTAAATACGGAAAACGAACACGGAAAATCCCTAGTATTTTAAGTGGTAGTTCTATCATGTAGAGTTAAGCTACTTAACCTTATATATGCTGGGCTTTTTGAGGCTCCTCAAAGCTGTGGGAAGGATTCCGCACCCCTCTATAACTTTTGAATGACAAATATGATTGAGATGAAACTTTGCAGAGTTATATAGTTTATCACAAAAGGAACAAAATGGTACCAAAAGTTTTTTTGCAGTTTTGGGTAGGGTTTTTTGTGAAAATGTTGGAAAATACCGAAATTTTAATTCCAAATTCCGAAATTATTTTTGGAGAAATCAGGGAAAACGCGTTAGTCACATGACTACTTTCCAAAATCATTTGTCTTGTGATTTTAAGTAACTTTGCCAAGTTTCGCCGCATTAACATTACTTTAGCACAAGTTATATCGATACATAGGATTTCCTCCTTGAAAATAGGTAGTCTAAAGTTATAATCTACTGGAGGTACGATGTTCAAATATTGTCAGAATGTGTCAGATAGATTTATATTAAAACTAGGTATGTGTCAGGATCATCGCTTTCGTGGTTTGGAAGTTACTATAAAAAATGTGGTAGGAGGGCGGAATCCGTCCCCTCCCTCTCAGCGTATATATAGTTAAGACGTTAGGTCTCTTTGCAAACTCTTCAAATTATGTTGTTCGTAGTAGCCTAGTAGTACCCAGGCTTTTGTAGCAAATTCGATTTTTTGTGTTCGTCTTGAAAGTTTGCAACAAATTGAAGATTACAAATTTGAAATTCAAATTTTTGCACAGAATTCACTTTGTCTCATATATTTATTTCTATGATTGTAGTAAAGGCCGTTTTCTACTTCAGAGATTTTTCCGCGGAATGGAAACAGAACGGAAAATGCGCCCGCGTAGAAAGAAATACAGACATTTCTTTGCCAGATATTGATCTCCATCAATGGAATGTCTATAATTTCTTTCCACGCGGGCGCATTTTCCGTTCTGTTTCCGACCACTTAAAATTGACTGTGGTGGAAAACGGCCTTTACAATCGGTTGCTACTTGATAGCATTCGATTTTACAAAAAAGTTCGTAAAAAGTGTGACAGTTGCCAGAGTTGCAGCATTACAAGGAAACGCACGAACTAAAGTGGCATTAAATCCACGGAAAAAACCAATCATTCCTTCCTGTTTATAGCTTTTTATAGTACAATCTATTATTCCATTGTATAATTCTTTTCCAAGTCCATCTGCTTGTATTCTTGTTTTTATCACGTCTAAAGGATATGTGCTTATCCAAGAAAGTATCCCTGCCATGCCACCGCAAAAAAGTAACCGAAAAAACTTTATATCTCCATTAATATCCATGGCTCCTGTTTTATCGCATAAATAATAATACGAACTAAAGTAAACACCGAACGATGGCACTTCTCTCCATAATGTTGCATTTAGACCTCTAAAGAGACCGCGGATACCATTCTCATGTTTATATATCTTTGATATACAGTCTTTAGTATTTGCATATTTGTATCTATCTGTTTTCAAAGTTGCGTCTAATTTCCCTTCAACTTGCATCTGCAAACGTACTTTTATCAACTCCATTGGTGAACAAACAATACTTTGGGCGCCTCCTGCTGCAGCACCAGCTATGAATTGAGTTTTTGCATTATCCTCATGGAGTTGTCGTATAACATTACCATAGACACCAAATATAATGGCATTCGCGAATACTTGTCCATAAAGAGGAGACCAAAGACCTTTGTACAAACCAAATACCTATTGCGAAGAAAAAGACGCAACCTTAGTGTTTACTTAATACCTTTTACACTCATAAACAGAGACTCTGAGAAGAGAGAACAGGGAAAGTCAAATACCGAGAGACAATTTTTGCACTTCCTTTTTTTACATACATTTTCTTTTACGACAATAATCCTACTTTATTCGCGATTCTCATCTCTCTTTAGTCCCTCTGCGGAGGAACGTAAAATATGCTATGAATACAACGTCATCAAACACATTAATATTAAAATACTGACCAATGTAATGGAGTTGTCAGGACTTTTCTTCTCTCATTAGAGAATATAAGTCCTGGGATCAAAGTTGTTCCTTGCCGTACAAAAAGTCAAACCTATGAATTATTATACTCAGCTACAGCTATTTTAAACCGGATTAAAAACCTGAACCGGATTAAGTCAGATAACAATGAAGTCTAATAAATCAATGTTCAAAACATAAAACATGTCTAAAAACTTTTCAAAGTACGCAGTAAAGAAGCTAGAACAAAGTTTTAAACGTAGTTCTAGCGTCTTTACTGCGCACTTTCCCGCTGGAAAATAGTGAAACTTATTCATGAGTTCTCTAGCAACTCCTCAAAAGGCGATTAGACATTCACGAAGAACGTGTAAGCAAGATTTGTTTGAAATCATTGTCGAAACAACGACAAAATGACGTCCTTGTGCCCACTGAGATATGGCATTACACAACTTATATATTACATTAAAAAGCACATACATATGGCTTACACAGCACATATATGGCATTAAAAATATTGTGAAAGCAGCCAACGGAGGCGTTCTTGAAAATATGTGTTCTAAGGGGGTGTACTGGCTGGGAATTAGACCTTTCTAGAAAACAAGGTACAGCTGGAGTGTAATATTATACCCTATCGATGTGTTTTTGAGAAGCTCTGACTGGAAATATGAGCTGTTCTGAGATGACAACTAGGTTGGGATAATATGGGACCAAATAAAAGTTTTCCAGCCGGAAATAGGATCTGTTCTAAGATGGGCATTCCTATGGTTAGCTGGGGGAAAAAAGGTGTTCTTACGAGAAAAATCTGCACCGTTTCAGGGAAGTCTTATGTAGCTGGAAATATTAACTGTTTTTTAGATTCTTAGATTCTTGTTCATCTAGGAAAACAATCTGTTCTGAAATGTACGCGTTATGCTAATAATAATCCCGAAGGCTAGGGAATAACAACACCTATTTCACAGAACATCTCCCTGTGGCTGCTTCTAATATAGGTCACTACACAACCCATATATGGTATTAAACAACCCATATGAAGTTAATCGTTGCTATATTCGATCAACCTCGTTCCCAGGGCTTTTTCCGCTTTTTTGAAATGAGGACGTCCTCCCTTCAAAAAAGCGGAAATAAGCCCTGGGAACGAGGTTGATATTCGATAGCATTTCACTTTGTGGATCATTAAATAACTTTCGGAACATAAACACTCACTGATTCGTTCTTGACAATTTGAGAGAAGCAATTCCATGTACTTGTGTATTTCTTTTGAAGAGGATCTTGTCCTTGTAATCGAACCTAGAAAATTGTGCGGAATTAACACCTACAATCAAGGGCATTAATATTTGTCAAAAAAGGAGATTCGTGCAAAAACACTTTGACAAAAGACTTTAAATGTTTATTAGCAAGATAAGCCAAACGAAAACTCGGAAATGTTCTAAGAGTCTGGGTACTAGGCTGCAAGAATCGACAGAATTTGTCGAGTCTACTCGATGAGTCTCTGAGATAAATCTCCAGGGTGGTCGTTTTGTTTTACTCGTGGTGTATATTACTCTTTAAAATTTACAGAATTTGCCATAATATATGATCAGGATTGTAGTTGATCAATTACATCAGTAAAGATGTGGGATTTCGCTCGAAAAACTGCATACCCAAGAAAAACGTAAACGGAATTCCAGATGCAAATCAGAGTACTGAAACACGCGTTAGTTTATTGTTTTGTTTTTGCCAATATTGCTTTTGCTATTATTGATTTCCACTAGGCAAAACATTCACTGTGTAAGTCAAAAGAAGACATTCCGTTTGTTTCTTCCTACATGTTGATTTCAACTAGATAAGAAATTCACTGCAAAAGCCAAACATTCCATTGATAGAAATTGACGTCACATGTGGAAATGAACCATTTACCTTTATAGTATCAAATGGATGACTTGCAATTGTTCCAGAAAATCCTGAATAGAAACAATGACAGCAAGTAAATCATGCAGAATTCATTGAAGAGAATTTTCAACTAATTTTTATTTTTTGTTTATCGAGGTAATCTATCAAACAAATAATTACTTCAATAATTATAACAGACCAATCTCCGAAGGGGACAGCCAAAAAGTTCGGTATAACGGGGGTTCGTCTGTAATGGTAAACGAGTACACTCTGCAGTATCGAATAAACGAGGGGAACGAGGGGGAGTTGGTAGGAATAAACAGGAGGAGGGGTTGTTGGAAATTCATCCAAATTTATTAGGCCGGGGTTACTAAATAAACATGATAACTATAGTACCATATTATAAAATTTCCAGAGTTTGTGCAATTTTTTTTCATATTTACGTAAGTTCATATTAATTTAAGTTGTCTATTTCATCCCATGAAAATTTATATTTACAATTTATCACTGTTTCAACTTTAAACTTTGTCCATGTACAAAAGTAATATTCACTTGTGGTATTAGGGAATTTTCATTTAAACCGAAACTACCTCCTATTCCTTTATAATGCTGATGTGTTAGATATGCTTGAGTGACCAGAAGGTTATTTATGCCAAGTCAAAGAAACGTCGGTATTTAAATAATAAGGGGCAAAAAATAGGTTTGACCATTCAGATTAACCAATAACCAATTAATCAATTTTTAGATAATATACAAGTGGACACGTCTTGACGTCAACAGGACGTCATAAATCCTGCAGACACATCATAGTCGAAGTACGGTGAAACAACTTCTCATCCTTCTTGTTTGTCTTATTTATTTCAAGAGGGAGTAAGCTTTGCTTGTTACTCCTGGTTTTAGCGGGCTTAATGGAAGGGTTCATATAAAATATTGAAAGGAGTGCACTAATTCTGTATATTACAATAGCTTTAGACATTGTAGCCTGAAGATGTACTAAAAAAGTTACTTCTCCAAAGCAGCGTTTCTTTACTCTTATTTCGGCCACTACATGTTACGTTTTGTATCAAATAATGGTACTACTTACCAAAAAGCAAACTAAAGAAACAACCGCATACAAAAGTAACAATAACACCAACGCCAGCATAATATAAGTAAGATAATTTGATAAGATAATGTGTCTGCGGAAAAGTTACATCCCTGTGGGCACGCGACATCAAATCAACGTGCAAACAACGTTGTTTCGACGTTGATCGGACATCGTTGCTGCCCTGCAAGGAAATTATTATAAAAAGTACCTCCAAGACATCCTGCAAAAAAATCTAACGCCATTAAAAAATATTGATCGTTGCAGCAAAACAGTTGCACTTGAGAGAAAATTAATATGTATCGCACTGTAGTTATTATAATTCTATCTGTCTTCTTTAAAACTGTAAATTTAGTTTATCTATATAAAATATCATAATAAATACATAAGCGTCACGACCACAACATGTCAGATATTAAGAAAACATTTTATAACTACAGATAACTTGTAGACCAGGTCAAAAACGAGTCAAAAATAAGAAGTTCTTCGTTTTTCATGAAAATTGGTACCTGACTTAATTTTTTATGCTGATTTCAAATCAATAATTTGAACCAAAAAGAACCTTTTTTAGGCTAATTTGGGACAAAAATGAAAAATGATTCGTTTTTAATAAAAATTGGTACCTCGCCTAATTTGACGATGTTGATTTAAAATATGATATTCATTTTCCATAATTTTGACTCAGAAGTACCTTTTTTGGGCAAATTTAGGTCAAAAATGAAAAGTGCTTCGTTTTTCATGGAAATTGGTACCCGATCACCCGACCCAATTCGATGGTGCTGATTTCATTGACAATGAACTTTTTTGGACAAATTTGGGCCCCGACGCAATTTGATGGTGCTGATTTCATTGACAATGTTTATAAGATTTAGTACATTACTATGTGTGCATGAAAAACTATATATTGAAATTAACGCCCCGTTCCGCCCACCATAAAACTTGAGAAAGTTGCGGGCATCAATAAGATCATTTACGGTAATCAATTATAGTTCTTTAATGTTTATATGAGCGCCTGTACTTTGTTTTACTAACTTTTCCTGAAAGTTTCAGTCCGCACAAAAAATATTAGTAATTGATATTGTAAGAAATAATATGCTTTTTACTGTGTGTAAATTATGGTTGCTTATATGTAGCAAAACTCAACGACACATTATAAATATTCAATGACACATATATATTCAATGACACATTATATGTATACAACGACAGAATATATATTCAACGATATAATATATATGTTCAACAATAAATTATATATATATATATATTATTGTAAAAACGTCCTGGAATTTTTTCAGGGAGTGAGTTCCATAACTGAAAACCTCGGAATAACAACGAGTTGGTCCCAAATCGAACTGATTTGGTTGGAGGTAGACATAGGAAGTGTCCTTGTATTGAAAGAGACTCCTTTGTAAAGTCTGGATTTGATCCAAACAAACTTTTAAAGATTTCTGACATCAGAGTATAATGAATCTTTCTGTAGACAAATAATTTCATCCAGTGAACATTCATACGCTCCAGTAACTGCTCTTAATGCTCTTTTGTTAACCCTATTGATTTTTTCGTTGAGGGTTTTGCTACAGTACATCCATATAAGAGGACAATATTTAAAATTGGATAAAACAAAAGCGTTACATAAGCACA
>JAULBZ010006812.1:0-12049 GCA_032360805.1 Neoturris breviconis | reverse complement strand
AGGGGGTGTTCATTAGAGGGAGGCATTTATACAAATATCTATTTAATATATATTTATACGTATATCTACGATTAAATGAAGGCGTTTAAAAGAAGGAGTTTAATAGAGGATTTAATGTAAGCTTCTTTAAGTCACTTTTGAGCCAAGTGAAGTAAGCGACTTTATGTCACATATAAGCCGCAATATAAATCAATGAGCAAAAATTAACAGAAGTTGAAGTCAAAAGAATTACAACAATTAACAAACTGAAACTAGCCTTCCTTAAGCACTGTCCAGTCATAATAGTAATCAAAACACTATTAAAACCCCAAGATTTTGAGAACAATGGAAAAGTAGTTACCTGATTGATCTTCGTTAACCCTATCTAGACTGGGCTAATTTTTTAGATTTATTTGAAAAGCCCCTCATATCTGGAGAACTATATATTCATTTGTCTTCAAACTTAAGCCTTCGTTGGTATGGTGGGGGTACCCCCGGAAATTTGTTAATTTATAGAAGGTATTAGAAGATTCAGGGGGTAAAAAGTCACAAAAGTATGATGCAGATTTTTAAAGTATGTAAGAAAATAACATCCTGAATAATAATTTTTGTTACGTTACTTTCAAGGCAAAATTTAAAAATTCAGGGGGTCCATACCATAATAACGAAGGGTTAAGTAGAGTTTATGTCGTTGCCTTTTCGGAAAGTTCTATTACTATTTTGGGGAACTTTGATGATGTTTAATGATCCCACTCTCTATTCGATAAGAGAAGATCACAAAAAGCTAATGACGACGCCTTACCACCGAGAAGGTTAGATGAAATAAATTTCTAGGTGTTTTGTATATAATTGTTCCTAGGAGCAATGCGGGGCCAAACATTTCTAAAATGATGATTGCTTCTCCATCAGAGAGTACTATCCTTTGTGACTAACCGGTAAGGCCGTTTTCCATTAGCGTAAAATTCCGCGCGGAATCCAAATGAAGACATTCCATTGGTAGAAATTGAAATAAATGTATGAAGTGCCAAAACGGTTAAAAGTCGAAATAAGGTGCCAAAAGTGCTGAAATTATGAAATTACATCAAATTGATAGATATTCTAAAAAGTTTCTAAATTGAAAGAATTAGACTTAATTATTATTATTTTACCAGAAAATTTGACAATATAACAGTTGGTTTCCATGGTTTCAAGAAATGATCAATACAAGATGAAGGAACAAGTATATCACTTTGAAATGTTTAGAAGCTGTGTCAAATATATGTCAAAAAAAACTGACAGTATCATAAAGTTTCTCATAGCATTGCTACGCAAAAAATATTTAAAATAAGGAAGTATAGAAGTTCAAAATATTGAAACATTGATGCATTGTTTTTATCTTTTATTTCCAACTATGAAACACACAAGCTCGTCCCCAGCCCCAAGTCAAAAGGGGCTGGGGACGAGCTTGTGGAACACATACATTGATATGAAGGTACTTGCGTTATCACCGTATGTTTTGAAAATTCAGCAACACTACATCAGTAGTGGAATAAATAATCTCTGAGAAAAAGTGAATTTTAAGCATAGTTTCAGGTTACAAATTCTACAGCTTAGAAATCACTCCTCCGCATAGATTATTCGTTCTTATATACCAACTTACACACCATAGTCGTAACGTCATGGTGCGCTCATCCATAAAGATCGATTTCCACTAAGTTAAAAATCCGCTTTAAAAGCCAGACAAAGTAGATTATTAATGTAGCCTAGTATACTAAGCTCTATTTTTTCTTTTTCTTTCTTTTTCTTTCTCCCAATGTTGATATTTTATTTTAAAGATTTGAGAAAAACTAAAATCTCAAACGAAAGATTATAACGTAAAGAAAATAAATGAAGCAAAGAGACGGGAATCCTTGGCTAATTATTAATGTGGCTTTCACAAAAAATATTCCAGCTAGTGGAAATCGACCTTAGGAGAATATTTTTACATGATTAGAATTACCAGTAGGAATCCTCTGATCTACAACTAATCCCCAGATCTGTCTTGATGAAAGCGCTGGTACCATTGCTTACTTACTTATATTATTCACGAAAGGTACTCTGCTATTCAACCAACTTGATGTCACATACATGCATACAGACACACATAGCGATACAGTCCAAGCTCATCCCTAGCTTTTTTTTTATTTTTCTCGAACTTTATAGAAAACTTTTCATCTTTTCTATAAGGTCCGAGAAAAATAAAATAAAAAGTCAAAAGGGACTGGGATACAGTCCTAAAGGTCGATTCCCATTAGGCGTGTGATATCAATTTCTACTAATGGAATATCTTATTTTGGCTTTCGCACGGAATTTTCCGCCTAAGGCCGTTTTTCACTTAAGAAAAGTTTCCGCGGAACGGTAACTGAACGAATTCGCACGCGTGAGCATTTTCCGTTCCGCGGAAAACGGAAGTGGAAAACCACCCTTAAGATACGGGTATTTCGCACAATATCACACTGTGTGAATTCACTAAGTGGATTATAACTATCAATAAAATTGTCCCAATATATATTTAAAAAAATATTTTTTCTACAATTATAACGAAAACAGTATTTAATTAGACAAAGGAACAACTACAAGCACCCAATGGGCATACGACACCAAGTCAACTTCGAAACAACGACAAGACGATGTCCTAATGTTGTTCTAACGTTGTTTCAATGCTAATCCGACGTCGTGTGCATGCAGAGTAATATTCGCAAAAAATTCGCAGCGAAAGCCAAAAGAAGACATTCCAATCGGTAGAAATCGACGTCACATTGTGTAACACCAATTTCTGTCAATGGTGGAGGAGCATCTTTGGAGACTAATTCGCACGGAATTTTCCGCCTCGTGGAAATCAACAGAGTACTAAGCAAGCCTGTATAACTGTTGCATATCGTCTATGGAGAACTTTTTCATAGCTCCGAAGCTGAAACTATAATAAAAATATTTTCCACAGGTGATGTCGGACAGTTATATTCAGGCTTAAGTCAATGATTGGCGATCAATCATATCAATTAACAACCTACTCGATGTACCTCGACCTATGCACAAACGTCACATTTTCAGTTTCATTAAATATCAGGATTTTTATGGCTACATCGCGTGATTCAAACGATTATAGGAAAAAACCGAAGACAAAGCTGATTGGTTTATTTCTTTGTTTATATTTTTGCGGACCGAGAGAGAAGCGAGACTAATAACGGAAAATATTACATTTGTGCATTGATCGAGGTAAACAAGTGGATGTCTGTATCGTAGGCTAATCAACTACAGGATCGTTGAAATAACGCCCTACAGGTCTCCAAATAACGCCCTATAAAGGTGTTATTATTATATTAACCGAATACATATTGCTAAAACAGTAATTGAGTAATATTTCCTAACTATGCGTGCAAATTTTTAAAATTTTCATTTCTTATCATTAAAAAAACTAACTAAGTGTCTACTATGTAGAGTGGTGTGTCAACAATCTTAACATAGATTTATTTCTTTGTAATACTAAAACAATCAAGAGACAGATTGCTGACCCAGCACTCTTTTCTGATTCCTTTTAAAGGAATCAATAAGATAATGTGCATAAACACTTGACACGGTATCATAACGTGTACTCTCTACACACTGGTAACTCAATGGACACAGAAGGGACTAATCTCAAATGGATAGATTTAAAAGAAACTACTCTCTGACCCCTAATAGTGGGGGAGGTCTGGCAATTAGAACTGTTCTTGCCTTCCAGAAAACAAGGAAACAAGGTACAGCTGGAGATTGGACTTGTTCTGGCGCTATTATGCCCCTCCTGGCTGGGAAAATGAGCTGTTCTGAGCTGGTTTCTCATCGACTGGGAAATCGATCTGCTCTTGAAAAGCTCGGATTGAGAAAATGAACTGTTTTGAAATGTCTTCTCGGTTGGGAAAAAAATGGCTCCAAATAAAACTTCTCCAGCTGGAAATAGAATTCTAGGATGGACATTCCTGTGGTTAGCTGGGGAAAAGAGTTGTTCTTACGAGAAAAATCGTTGTTTACCTCTCCCCTCCCCTCTACTATTACGGGTCAGGGAGCAGTTTACCAATTTCAACAAAACTGAAAAAGCCCAGAAGGGTGTTACATCAATGAGCTTGCAATGGATTGGTTTCTTCCAAGGTCGCTGACTCTTCTGTAAATTATCTTTTGAGATGGTACCCAATAATATTATGATTGGTTATCACTGTGGAAGAGAGATTTTCAGCATATTTTCAGACAAATTAGCTGATAATCGGCTTTAGATGGCCGCAATAAATAACAGAACAAAATATAGACTATGTATAAAAAATATCTATTTGTTTAGGGTCATTCTACTTTGGTCAAAAACTGATTTACAGCTTAACCTATGTCCCATAAAGTGACTGGAGGAAGAAATGTACAGCTTTCAGATTTTATTCTTCACAAACAAACAAAAAAATTTCTTTGAAATCTTCTTAAAAAAAATATAAAATTGCCTTTTAGAATTTATTTCCAGGAAGCCACGAAGTTTCAAGCTCAATCCCAACAACTTCCAACATTTATACCAAAAGTCATAATGATGTCGAGACTTGGATAAACTCTACATCAAGGAGACTGTAAACAAACCCCTCTAAATGGAACCTTATGCTGTACATATCCTCATGCAGACACACAACGTCGGAACAACGTCACGACGTCAATTTGACGTTTTGCTAAGTTACTCCGACTGGGTAGGCTAGTGTGAAGCGATAAATAATGTTGATCATTTCTCATCACTAGACTATGATGAGCAAGCCTGAATATAGCTGCTGGACATCACCTGTGGAGGAGTGTTTTTCAGTAGTCAGTCTTAAAGCTGAAAACTGTACACAAAAACACTCCTTCACAGGTGATGTCCAGCAGTTACATTCAGGCTGGATTAGTCATAGTTAGTGCTAATTAAGTTTGAAACTAGACCTTGGCAAGCACATGTCGTCAGATGAACATCAAAACAAACGTCAAAGTTAGGTCATGACGTCGCTCTGACGTTATTTCCACGTAATATGGTAAACTACACATTCTAATAGTTGCTCTGGTCACTTGTTCCATTTCCTATATCGATATAATGCGTTTGCACAAACTGATCTTCGATATTATTTGCTAGCATATTGTAGTATAACTTTTGTAAACATTTTCTTCTACTAGTATGATTGCTAGCATGGTGAGCAATATAATCCTGTCGATAAGTACAGTCGCGTTCCATTAGTTTGAACTTTTTATTCATTGTTGGATGAGTACCAGCATTTATTACAAGTAAACCAATGTAAACATCGTCTAATTTAAAGGGATTCTTTTTAAAATATGGTATGACATTTCGTACAACATCTTTAGAAAACATAACTGCTCCACCTCCACAGTAATCGGGGTAATTTCGCGCTGAATATTCCTCCATTGTTACTTGGTATTTTCCTTCTCTGAAGACTACAGGACGATAATGTCTTAAACCAGTATATAAATTACATTTTGGTGTACCTTTTGTATTTAAGGTGGTAAAGAGATTTGGTAGATTGATGAAGACATCATCATCTGTTTTAAGAAGATAGTCAAACTTACAATATTTATGCGCCCATTCAAAGATAGTTTCTACTTTAAGAGATAGGTTATAAAAATGTTCTTGATAATTCCCCATGATGATATCACCATATAAATGTTGCTCGTACTCTACTAATTTTCGTATATGATTATTAGGAGGTGCGCCTACAGCGAAGAACGATCTAAAGTCATTATTAACATGTGTATTTAACGTTTTACCCCATGTGCGTCGTATACTGTTTCTTCTATAAAAACTTGAAACATTACTTGTGATGATTACTAGCAGTTTTAGGCGTTCAGGATTGCAAGAAAAATTTGATGCTAACATCGATGCATGATAATTTGGTTCTAAATTACTATAGTTAGCTTCCATACACCAATTGATTGTACGGTAATCATATTGCGTTTCTAGCTTTCTCTTCTGTAGAAGTAAGTAACATACAACGTATAGACATAATATTATAACTAATATAAAAACACGATCCATAGGCTTTGAAACCATGATAAATAAACACTCTTGTTGTCAACTTTACCGTTACAAAAATTCTTTCTCGCCTTGATGTATGTATTCGATGCTGTTAGACAGTAGTTTATAAAAACAAAGTATGTAATTTATTTAATATATTTAGTCGACTCATAACATCGTCTATATTAATCTTTTTGTTTCACTGTATACATCACGAGTAATTCTTATACGTTACTTTTGATTAACTGTAAATATAAAAAGGAATTTCATAACACAATGTGTTCTTTGAATAACATTGAGCAAAGATATTTTATACCATTTATATATACCAATACGAAATTACCGCGCTACAAAAACAAATTTGACATCTCAGTGAGTAAAAACGTGTTCAAAGTCCCCAGTAACGACGCTAGTATAACGTTGTTCTAGCGTCTTTACTGCGGAATTTAAACAAGTTATTGCTCCCTGCGATATAGCTATGTGTAAAATAAAAATCTCTAGAGATTTCAAGATGGGTTGTAATGTTTGTTTTATGCAAACTAAAGAATAAACCATAGCAAACATTGCAATGTAAACAGACAGTCTTAGATAAGGAAAACACGATATAAAAGAAATATATAAAAGAAGAAGATAATATTTAAATATATAAAAGAAGTCAAATAATATTATCTTACTACTGTACGGTGAATCCCAATCCCAGTGGGTAAAAACATGTTCAAAGTCCACAGTAAAGATGCTAGAACAACGTTTTCAACATTGTTCTAGCGTCTTTACTATGGACTTTGAACAAGTTTTTTCACACTGTGTTGTAGTATGAACGTGAGAAAAATATACAAACCAAAATTTTGTTGAGCTGCTACTTAAAAAACATTATTAATTACTCAAGAGAAATTTAATTCAAGGACTTTATTAACTGTATAATAACTGAATGAATAAATGATAATTTCGAGATAACAAATGAAAACTAAGTATTAAACGTATTAAAATATTATCTAGAGAAGAATGAAATCATTGCCCCATCATAAATGACATTATTTCATATACAAAGTTTTTATTACTCAACATTTTTGTTAAGATTTGTAATTTGACACTCTTTAATATGAATTGTTTAAATAAAAACGTAACATGTGGTAAAGGTGAAACTTACAACTTCAAAAAATAATCCGTTTCGCTCATTTTCGTCCGATTCTACTACGTTGCTACTGATGTCGTATAGAGTTCTCTGCATAGAGTGGAGTGATTATGATGAATTCTTAGACTACATCCAGAAACCTCGTTCCCAGGGCTTCTTGACGTACGTCAAGAGAGAAGACATAATCAAAATCTAAAGTAGGCACATATGATTGCCTTTTGATTTTGACCAAATAATGTCAACTCGATAAGGCACCATCTCAAACATAAAATTCATAGAGAATAGTACCGAGTAAACGATGGATTGGTAGCTCGTAGCGAAGAAACCAATCGACTGCAAGCTCATTGACATATAAAGGCCGGTATCCGCTTATCATTTTCGTCGCGCCAATGGTCGTAGCCGCTAGCGAATACGCAGTACCAACGAACGAAAAACGCGTCAGCCAATCAAAATATCTGACTTACGTATTCGCGCGACCAACATGATTTTTTTATTCTCTTTTGTATAGTTTCAAATCAAATAAAACGAATATTTCAGGTGGTCCCTGAAGCGAGATACAGTAACGCTTTCAAAAAATATTACTACATAGCGATTTTACTAGCAATAAGCAAAAATGCCCTACCCTGCGTTTTTTTATTTTTCTACATGAACCTTCACATAGAGAATAATATACACAATGAGTTTGAAAATTTTAAATTCAGTTAATTAATTTAGTCTGATTGATCTGATTGGGTACATATTATAAAAGCCCATTTACAATAGCCTCCATTGAAAATACTAACCTTAACCCTATTAATATTGGGCTTTTTTGGAACTCTTTAGTACAGAGAGAAGGGAGTTTCAAACGACTCCATAACTTTTGTTTGATGGATCCATTTTTTTATTTTTTTATTTATTTATTTTTTTTTGGGGGGGGGAGGAGCGGTGGCTAAAAATATTTTGCCCAAAGAGAAAAAATTGTCAGAACATTTTTCAAGCAACTACAAGAAAGAGAAATATTTTTTGGGGGGAAATCTTATTTGCCACCTGTCAAAAATGGTCAACCTCCTTTCCAGGGCTTCTTTCCGCTTTTGAAGGAAGGACGGCGCGAAGAAGCCGTCCTCCCTTCAAAAAAGCGGAAAGAAGCCCTGGGAACGAGGTTGGAAAATGGTTGCTAAGATTTCATTCATCTATCATCATTTGCGCTACATTTGGATGAAATAACACCTGAACACATGAAAATACAATTTTCTATTGTTTTCAATAGAAAACCTATTGTCTAATAATTTTTTTAACAATCTTTAATTGAGTTTGATGAGGACTAACTGTGCCAGAAATCCTGGCCCAGTTGTTCGAAAGTCGATTAATACTTATTTAGGATTAATCCTGGATAAAAACTACTTTCTACCAATCAAATGCTGTGAATAGACAATTTAATCTAGCATTAATCTAATCGTCTCTCGAACAACTGGGTCGATGTTCAAAGAAATTCTAAAAATGATTATGTAAATTTAAAGGCCATACGAATTCAAAAGCAATCCTATCACTAAGTAGGAGTAGGAAAATGTGTTGAAGAATTTAACTATCAAACTATATAAAGTTTTAACCCTATTATATATGGACTTTTTTATGTACGTTGAATATATAGGAGGGGGCATGATTTTATTAGGATAGAAACATGCTACAAGCGTTGTATAAGCATAGCATAATTATGGATGAATATTTCATATGCGTAAAAAAAGTGAAAATTTGCTATACGCCCCTCTGGAGGAGAGTACTGAAAGTACACCTTCTGCATAATATTTTCAATTGCCATTACACCAAAATGTTCCTAATAAAAAAATATTAAAAGTCACCAAAGGAGAAGTTTGTTTGATTTGTGGTTCAGGAAATATGGTAAAAAGTTCCACTCCCCCCATATATAATAGGGTTAAAGAATGGCTTCAAATCGTCCTTAACTACATGGAAAACATTTGCTTCAAAAGCTAAAAATAAAACATTTTATTGGCGTGACGTCAACTTCTATCAATGGAATGTATTCTTTTGGCTTTGGAAGCGATTTTTTTACCTATGTATATCAACCTTTACGAACAAATCTACGGAAGTTCATTCTTTGAAGACAATTTTCCAGTGGGGAAAAACTTATTCAAAGTCCGCAGTAAAGACGCTAAAACATCGTGGTTTGATGTTGTTCTAGCGTCTTTACTGCGGACTTTGAACAAGTTTTACCCATGGGTTAGTAAATTTAATGAATAAAGATGAATAACAACAGAACAATGAGAATTGGAGTTGGATTGTTAAATAATTATGATGTTCGAACATCACGTTCTAATCTTCGTGATGCTTCTTCCTATCCAAGTACGAACAGACGTTATGATTACAATGAAGACTCATATATCGGTCAAAGTTATGATCATAAAGGGTAAGGAAGGAATAGATATAACGCAAATTCTCTAATAAACGCCCTTTCTTTTAAACGCCCCTGGTGCCCTCTAAAAAACGAAAAATTAAATAAACTCTCCGGATATTTATTAGAGGATTTACAGTTCACTTTCAAACGTATGCGTATTTTCATTTTATTTTTTTGTTCTTAGTTCAAGTTTACTCTCAAAGTTTCTTCCCCTTGCTTTTCTTTTTGTGGAATAGACAAAAGATATTGAACTTTGTTATAGCGACGTTTACTAAATCATACTGGTTCGTCGACTTTTCCTCCATGGCCTTTAAACAGATTTTTAATAAATATGTCAGTATGCTAGAAGCTATACGAATATGCCTGTGTTACCGTCATTTCTCTAAATTAACATAGACTAGAGAATAGGTGGTCTAAGTAGGCTAAACAAAGATAAAAACGGAAGATAAAAAACGGGAATCGGGCAAAATCGGAATGGCACGGCACGGAATTCAAGTAATTAACGCGGCTAATTATTTTGCCTTTCCCGCGTTAATAATTAGAGGCACTAAAATATAAATTTTTCAAACTGGAGTGCCCGCGGTAAAAATTAGAAGAAATTTCTTTCGGTTCGCGTAAAATATGAGAACAATTTTCCATGTCTGAATATCTTTCTGTTATGAAAAAAAATTAAATTAATTTTTTTCCTTTTATTTTTTAATTTCACCTTTTGACTATATATTTGATCCTGTAATTTATTGTTTGTAGAAGAAATTAATGTACAGCGTTAAATTAGAGGAAAAGAAAAAATTAGGAAAATGGTGTCCGCGTTAATAATTAGAGTCGATAAATTACAACTTTTCCACAGAAATGACCTTACCGAGTTAATTAGGACGCATTAAAATTAGAGAAATGGCGGTAAGGTTGATTTCTATTAGGCGGGAAATTCCGTGCGAAAGCCAAAAGAAGACATTTCATTGGTAGAAATTTCCGCAAATGAAATGTCTTCTTTTGGCTTTCGCGCGAATCGTCTTGTAACCGTATTTCTCCACATATAGGCCTAGAGTTTATCTGTGTTCGTAAGATGTTTTGGACCTAAGAACCAAAATTAACAAAAAGTTTCTGACAATACTCGCAGGGGATTTATATAATATATAATACTTTCAAATAAATAATCTGTTATATTTGTGTTTAAGATATGGTACATCTCCACTAATGGACACAAACCATATGTATGATACTGAATTACCACCAATACATGTCATTTATAACAATGCAAATAATAACAGTGAAAAGAATGACCATACTACGCACAAGAAGATGACAACATCGCTACCAAATACACCAAAGATTTCCAAGAAACACAAGAGTAAGACACCAAAACTGTCTGCAAAACTGCCAATGTCATCTGATAAATCGATACTAATAGAAGAATCAAGTTCATATTGGAACACAGATAATGATGTACCTATATTTCAAGAGTTTGAACCTCAACCGGGTACAGTTAGATTAGAGTCTAAAAAGAAGGAATCAGAAACTGAACAAATCAGACCATCAACTGGGACAGAAAGTCCTCAATCAGGGGTACTCAGAAAAAGCACTTCTTCAATAAAACGTATGCCCATTTTTGAGTAAAGATTTAGAAGAGGATAACCCTATTTAACGTGAGGGTGGAATCCCTTCTTGGTTTTTTGGGTTTACTTTCCAAATACTGGTCAAAAGAAGCTGAAATTTTAAACCCTTGTGATTGGCTAAGTTTTAATTAAACCATCTTGTCTCCCACAAGACATGCAACAGCACAAAAACATAAGTAATTGAATTTTTATTTCAGACAGCCTACTGTCTCTTCATGCTGGTGTATCAGGTGATTATGAAGCGATGTATGGAAAAGCCGACGATGAACACATTGAAGAATCGAGTGATATGATAGAAAGTAATCAAAGTTTAAAAGATATTCCTGATGTAATGATAGGTTAGTAAAAACCAGCTCTGAGAATGTAAGGGTGTCATCATGTGGATGAATTAACATTTCGAAGGTAGTCGAGTCTCCATTCGTAATATTTGTACAAAATGTTGGAACGATAAATCCCAGTAATTTTATGAGACTGATATAAGATACCAAGAAAAAAAGAAGAAAACAACTTTGTTCTCTGTTTTTCTCCATTTTGCAATTAACAGAAACACGTTCCTGCAGAGGTAAAAAAAGATAGTAAAAGAATATGTACGAGCTTTGTTAGATCGAACATTCATAGCAGTAATCTTTTTTTTTAAAATATAAACCAGATTTTATTAAAACTCAAACCACCGTTCACTGGGTTGCGACATTTACAAAAGTATTGCGTGTTTGTGTATGCTTTAAAGCATAGTCATAAGAAATATGTATTTTTTGTAACTGTGCTTGTAATATTTACATATCTAAAAATTTTATTATGGTTCGTGAATATGATGTTCTTAATGTTGCTTTCGTCATATAATCCAAGCCGGCAAAAACCTGTTCAAAGTCAGCAAAATAACGTTAGAACAACGTTCTTTGAACGTTGTTCTAACGTTA
>JAULBZ010006811.1:0-12050 GCA_032360805.1 Neoturris breviconis | reverse complement strand
TTCACGGATTATTTCACGCATGCGCAATAGACTTTTTGATGACGTCATCATTTTTTGATGACGTCATGATTTATTGTAGGTTGTCGACATTTATTGTCGGTTGACGGCATTTTAGACTTTTATTTTGACAGTTATAGACAGATTTTGATGTGATTTTGATCAAAATCTGACAAATCTGTATATATTGACTCTATATACTAGCTGCGCTTATTAATTTATTTTCGAATTTGGGTGGGCGCTTATTAGACGGGGGCGCTTAATAAAGGCTGGGCGCATATTACAGGAAATACGGTATATCACAAGATCATTTGGAACAGCAGATGTGTTTCAATTAGTTTGTGTTGACCTAGTTATGAAAATAAAGCATAATATGATGCATATGAGCATGGTATGAAAGATACTTTAACAACATCAGATGATAAGATCATCAGTCAGCTGTTAAGCTGAGGTAAGATTAAGTATACCAATACACAAACTAAAAATTAATCTTGATATATCAGACTGACCATGCAATATTACATATTGCTTTTCAGTATTCAATCCCTGTAGGCACACAATGTTGTAAATCACCATCAAATAGACCGTTTTAACATTAATTCGAAACGATGTTTTTTACATTGATTAACTACCTTCAGTGAATTAATTTTCGTGAGAAAAAACATTGGACTGATTCGCGAAAATTTTGAAAACCTCCCATTCACGAAAATAAATCCTTGTAAAAATAGAACTTACATTTTTTAACAACCTCGTTCCCGGGGCTTCTTCTCTCTTGACGTTTCATCAAAAGAGAAGAAGCCCTAGGAACGAGGTTGATTTTTTAAATGTTTTCTCTTCAAGATGTGTTCATCTTATTCATGTAAATAATGCTAATAACAGTTAATACATTACTCTTTGGCGAATATAATTACTCGTGAAAAATCTCAATATAGGTCATTCACGATAATAGGTCCTCGCAAAATGCAAAAAAAAAAGACCTCGCAAAAATTAATCCAGGTAGACATAATTTGTAATATCCTTGTGTTAGCTTTTAATGTAAATGTCTAATGGTCTCGAAATTGAATCTACCAGTCACTACCTCTTGCGCTGCTCCTTTTATACGCGTGTAAGGAAGACACTCTTTGATAATATTACAGATACAATAGGTACTATATCAAATCTTTCGGACGATAAATTGGTTAATTTACTTCTTTATGGTAATGAGGTTTACAGTACCGAACCAAATTCTTCTGTACTGTAAGATTTGATGTTATATTGTAATTACTTTATCTCCTTGAAAAATCTCGTCACAACTCATTTGACTATTCCCAGTGGGCAAAAACGTGTTTAAAGTCAGCATTAAAGACGCTAGAACAACGTTGAAATACACTGAATACTTTAAACAAGTTATTTTCCCACTGGGTTACTGTTTATTTACTTTTTATTTGTTTAATTTATGCGCAGTACTCCACAGGTGGGTTTATCGGGAGTATCAAGAGGTTTCGTATTTGTCCCTTTTTTAGTTTTTGTAATTTACGTTTTTGAATACATAACAAAAAAATGTAAATATAATATTCAACTCATTCATCAGCCCATCAAACAAATCACAATGTGATCCATTCTCATTAGAATCCTATCATCTGGAAACTGGTTTTAATACCTTGTTCGTACTAATTTTCATAAAGAAATGCAATAAAAATCAGATTAAATTCGAATAAAGTCAGATCTCCGCTAGGCGGATTCTAAATGGAGCCATTTCATTGGTTAAAAGCGACGTCACCTACCAGGTAGCGTCGCTTTCAACCAATGAAATGTAATGGCTTCATTTAGAATTTGCCCAGTGCAGATCCTCGCCTTAATAACGTTAAGCTTTGCTAAATCGAACTTGTAATACAGATTGTTCCCGAAATACATATTTGGAAAAATGGGAAAAATAATTTTCATTTGACAACCATGTGACAACCATGTCAAGACGATTTTGGATATTAATCTTTGAAATAATATGGCGAATCTGAACATTAGAACCAAGGAAGTAGAACGTAACAAAATATACAAAACTGTTTGAAATAAGAGCAGATGACCACTGTTGAGGAGTGATATTTGAGCATTGATTCAGCCCTGAAGCAATGCTCAAAAATCTCTTCTCTACAATGATTATTTTCTCTTATTTTAAACACTGCAAAATATAAAAAGGCCAACTTTATTTTGCATAAAAATGTATGGAAAATAAATGTTGAAAAAATGCTTTAAATTTGGGGAAGGTGTTTTGTATGGTCTCTACCACGAGACTAATTGTAAGACTATTGCTACTAAGAATGTGACTGGGGTAACGACGTTGGTCTAGCGTCTTTAACTGCGGACTTTGAACAAGTTTTTGTCCACTGAGTTATCTCTTGATAATCACTATTCTTTCTTATTAAAGCCATCGTTTATTTTAGTCGTCGTTATTTAGAAAATTTCGTTAGTATGATGTGGACCCCCTGAATTTTTAAATTTTGCCGTGAAAGTAACATAACAAAAATTATTATTCAGGAGGTTATTTTCTTACATACTTTAAAAATCTGCATCATACTTTTATGACTTTTTTGCCCCCTGAATCTTTTAATACCTTTCCATGAATTAATAAATTTCCGGGGGAACCCCACCATACTAACGAAGGGTTAAAGGATCATCTCAAAAATAAAATTTGCAACGAAACTAATCTTAACTCATTTATTTCAGAGTTCGTTGATATAACATAGTTTCAGTTTTGTTTTCGGTATGAAATTTTGAGATTTCGGAAGGAGTGTAATCGACAATGTAATTGATTGGTTTGTTGTTTCTTGCGAACCAATTAATTTCCAATTATGTGACTTCACCATCTGCGCATTATTTAAATTGTTGGGAGCATCTTGAAGACGTTGTTCTAGCATATTTACTGCGGACTTTGAACATGTTTTTGTCCACTGGCATCTAAATATAGAAATTGCAAAGAAGAATGCTGAGCTAACGAACAAATAAATCTACGAAACAAATATAACTGAATTTAGCAAGTTTTAATCGCAAGTTTAACACAATATTTCATATCCCCTATCACAACCATATCAGTCCAGGCCGAGAAATACAGTGGTAAACTGCCTCGTATGTATGAGGAACCGTCACCAAATTAGATTTTGCAGATAAGGGTACTGAGTATGAGAGTATGTCAAAACACCGAAGAAGTCACCCAGTGGACACACAACGTCGGAACAACGTCAAAACGATATCGATGTTTTCCGACGTCGTGTGCCGGCAAGGCAAAGAATATTCTTGAAGAAACAAATAATTTGCGAGATCGCTGACATAAAATCTTTATTCTAGATATATTTTAACCAAGTTTATTCTTTAGACCTATTCTCAAATACATGAAAACAAGGCAGGAGGCTGTTCAAAATAAAAACTTGTTGAACATTGCAACAAGTTTCTATTTTGAACAGCCAACGCCTTGTTTTCATGTATTTGTGAGCAAATCTATTGTTTTGTTTGATTAATGTTTTTAACAATATTTTGAGACGGGAGTATGAAGAAATCTGATGCCCATAAAGAATTAACCCATTTGGCAAAGACTTGCTCAAAGTCCGCAGTAAAGATTATTATTATTGCCGTCAGTCTCAAAAGTATTCGAGCGACTGATAGCAAAACAATTGTCCGACTTCCTAGATGCACGTTTGTCTAAATTCCTCTGTGGTTTCCGTAAAGGTTATAGTGCACAACCCTGCATAACTAAATCGGAAAAAGTTGGAGCTGTAATAATGGATTTGTCTAAAGCCTTTGATGGCCTCCCCTATGACCTGCTAATAGCTAAACTAGAAGCGTTTGTACTCGGAATAAAGAGCCTTAGGTTAATGTTCAGCTATCTTAGCATCAGAAAGCAAAGGGTACGCATTGGTTCTAATATTAGCGACTGGTTGAAGATTATTCTTGGTGTACCACAAGGCTCAGTCCTTGGGCCAATTTTGTTTAATGTATTCATAAACGATCTGCTTTATTTTATTCACGATACTGAAATTTGTAACTTTGCTGACGACAATAATCTATATGCAATTGATACCTCTTTTGAAAACGTGATGGAACGTCTAAACTCTAAAATGTTCCGAGTAGTTAAATGGTTCAATTGTAACTCAATGGTAGGAAACCCAGCAAAGTTTCAACTAATTTTCCTAGGAAACACCTCCACAGAACTTAGCATTACAGTTGGTAGCGCTGTTGTTAAGAGCACCGATATTGTTAAGTTATTGGGCGTGACCATTGATAGTAAGTTATATTTCTATCCCCATGTAAAATCAAAAAACCAAGGCTCTTTTAAGGATTAGAAAGTATCTTGCTCAATCTAAGGCCAACATAATATTTGACGCGTATGTGCTCTCACAATTTAATTATTGCCCCCTTTTATAGATGTTCTGTAGCAAACAGGGTCATAGTCTTATTAATAACACATTTCGTCGTGCCCTTAGTGCCAAACTCTATAATTTATCTGCGCCATTAAATGTACTTATAAATCTATGGAACTCTGTTTCCATCCATACTAGAAATATTTGACTTATGTTGATAGAAGTTTATAAATCTTTGCATCGCTTATCTCCTAAAATAATGCAGGATATTTATGAGCAACTTTGTACATATACCTAACACATCACAATTCTCGTATGTGTCATATACTTAATAACAATACGCAATTACTGCATTAGCATTCATTAATTAATTCATTAATTGTTAGTTATAATTGGTTATTCTGGTAAAGTAAATTAAATAAGCCTAAAAGAAATAAACTTTTTAGACTTCGATCTATATAAGTACAGAAGATATATTTGTTTTGATTCTGTATGAGGTATCGTCTAAATTATCAATTCAAACGACACATATTATGTGAAGACATGAACATGGAAGTATAAAAAAGTTATACCACACCAAAAGATATACTACAAAACTTTGCATTACCTACAGAGCCTTCGATACAAATTTTCTTACAAAAGTAGGTAATATTGTGTAAATTAGCTTTTGATAGTTTTTTTTTTGAACACTAGATAGAATAATGAGAAATGAGAATAGCTGAGAGAAGTTGTAAAATTATCACACAAAAAGGAAGACACGAAACAGGTGTTGCTAAAAATGTTTTAAGTGAAAAATTGTTTTTTTTCAAAAAATATATACCAAAATGTTTTTTAAGCAAAATCAAAGAATTATTTATTTATTTTTGAAAAAAATAATTATCACCCCTCAAAAGTTTGGTTGCTAAGAGACATTTATCCCTAGTTACCAAAAACAAATATTCAAAATGATCCTAGATACATTAGAGGAAAAGTCCCTAGATGTCTAGAAGTTATGAAAATAACTAAGCGCCCCCTCCCCTTATAGTGAATAGGGTTGCAATTAAATCAATTACTGTTTCCAAAGGTATGAAAAACGTTTCCTTTTCACTCAAAAAATCCCAAGTATTTCGCAAAATTCTTTAAATACAAATTTTCTACACGCAACAATTTCATGGCCACACAAGCCAATCTTGTTCCAAGAGCTACTTTCTGTTTTCTGCTCTGGGAACAAGGTTGTATAAAATGTAAGATATACATTTCAAAGTTTATGTTGGTGTGTACTCGACGCTGTTGTAAATAGCTATAATTATAGGATTGCATAGAAAATTTTAAAGTAGTTTATTTGTTCATTTTTTATTTTAGATTTCTTCATGCATAACCAAATAGACACGAGCAGCTTCTAGAAACGGACTGTTTATATGCGACGTTAGACGTGGATGTGTTCAAAAGGAAATTTATTACACGATATCCATTCATAGATTGGGTAAAACAGGTAATATACGTACTTCAACTATAACATTCATAACAGGGATCTTTCTGGTATACTTTGCGCTTTGGCAGCGACCGGTGAAGAATTTTCCTCAAGTTTTCTGTATCCGACAACCAAGCCCTTAGCAATAGCGATTTTTTATTTCATGAGTTGATAAACATCCACAAAATTCTCAATATAAGCGAAATCAGTAAGCAAAAACCTATCCAAACTCTACAGTATCAACATCGTTCGATGTTGTCCTAGAGTTTTTACTGTTGAATCTGAATCGATTTTTGCCCATTGTGAATAGCTACCCTCAGACATATCTTCCATTATATTTCCTATTTGGTAACGTTCGAAATTTACTTATAAACATTCCCCGGCAGCTGGCAAAAACCTGTTCAAAGTCAGCAAAACAACGTTAGAACAACCTCCTTGTTCTAACGTCATTTTGCTGACTTTAAACAGGTTTTTACCTGTTGGGCTCAGTACTAACACATAAAAATAACCTTCAAAGAAAAAAAATAGAATACGAAATTAAAATTTCACAAGTTAAAGTCGCATAATCACCCTATTTTGTCAAAATTCTAAAATCTATATCAAGGTCACTATTGGCAATTGCTGATCACATCCTGAAAATTTCAGCATTTATAAATAGCAGAATGTAATTATTAATTAAAAGTAATTATTTTATCAAAACCTGGCTACAAATTTAAGTAATCATGCAGAAAAGCGATGAAGTTTGGCTAAACAATATGGCTGTCACACAGTTAGCATAAAAAATACAAAACTTTAATCACTTCTTTCTCCACGAATAGTTGTTTTTAAAGAATGAAATTTTCCGAATGTGTTACTAACATTACAAGCTTTCATGTTATTTATTTGGAATTTTGACCAAAATGGGCTGATCATGTGACTTTAATGAAGGGAATGAAAATTCTATTACATCGATAAATCGGCCAATTTTCAACATTCTATTTGAATCTCAAAAAAATGAGCATATCAACTATTCAATATCATTTTATAGTGTATCATATCATGGCGCCAGTCCAATCAATATGTCTGTCAGATGATCTTATCAATGGGTTACGCCTGATGACTTTAATGGAAAAAGCAACTGTAGTTCTGCGAAATAAATTTCATCAATATTTTTCAACTGATCCAACAGATTTGTTCAATGAAATAACAAAGCATAAACAAAAGCTTAAAACTTTAGTGAAACAAGGAATATTATTCAGACGTCAATACGAGATTTTCTTGCCACCTACTGGAAAAACAGACTCATCAAAATTTGATATATCCTTACTAACATTAGCACTAAGGGTGCTTTGTCCTATCAATGCACCTATCACAGGTTGGAAAACATTACCTCTTCCCTCCGATCAATCTGATGGCGCTTGTTTTGTAAGGATTCGTATAGAAAGGAACAATCTCCTCCATCACAGCTTTGAATACGAAAATAGTGAATATACGATCGTTTGGAACCGAATAGCAGATGTTATTGAATGCTTAGGATGTGACAAACAAGAACTTAACGATTTAAAATTAGCCTCCCTTGATCAAAAATTACAAGATGACTACGATCAGAAGCTTAAAGACTTAAAGGCTGCTTTACAACGTGTAGCTGATTTAGAAGATTCACTCGAAGGTATTTCATATAACTTGATGTCATCTGTGCCATCATTTGTTGGACGTGAACGAGAACTTTTAGAAATTCATCGAAATTTAATGAAGAGAGAAGAAAAAACAATAGCAACGGTTATATATGGACTTGCCGGTGTTGGTAAATCAGAACTTGTCCGACAATATTGTCAACTGTATGCTACATCAAATCATAAACGCAATATTATATGGATCAATGCAGAAAATGAAGATACAATGAAAGAAGACTTTCTTAATATTGCAGAGAGAATCAAGTTGAAAATCACAGACGAAAGAGATAAACAGCTATCATTTAAAACAGTCGTCGATAAAGTGTACAGATTCTTTGCTGAACGACCTGTTTTGTTTGTGTTTGACAACGCAGTAAACAAAACAGAGTTGATGGAACTCATGGAACTGGTTGTATCGCCGAATATGTCCATTCTAATCACTACACAATTCACTGAATGGGATGAGAGATTTATTCATATGAGAACAGATGTTCTATCAAATAAAGCAGCTTCGGAACTAATCTCACGAAAGTTGACAAAGAAACATATCCTTGGTGGTGAGAACGTTGCATTTTTATGTCAAAAGATGCAGTATCTACCTCTTGCTTTACAGCAAGCAATATCTTATATTAAGAGATGGTCGACAACAATCAAAGAATATCTAGAACAATTCAACTATAAAGCTGACAAATTAATGGCAAGATCTCATGGTGATGAAGCATACGCCAAAACTATAATGACTACATGGAATATGGCATTACAAAAATTAAAAGAAGAAAGTAATTCATCTTTAGCAATCACATTAATTTATATGATGAGTTACTTAGATGGAAAGAGCATCAAGAAAGAATTATTTTACGAATTTTATGATGAACATTCAGTAAATGAAGCTATAGATTTATTACAAAAATATTCTTTGATAGTAATAGTTACTTCTGATGAAGATTTACAGTAAACCTTTCTTATGCATACTCTTCTTCAATATGTAATCCGAAAGGACACAGATCATAATCATCTTAAAGAATTTCTACACAAGATTTGGAAACTAAAAGACCGAGTTGCATTAGAAAACGCAAGTTATGGAGCACATTGGTGGTATCATTTGGTTTACATATTCAGTAAAGAAGAATTTCTTAATAGGTTAACTGCAAAAACTTGCGAAAGCATAAAATTGATCTTCCCAATATTTAAATCTAAGGGAAAAACATCGCTCTTTGTTCCGCTACTTACTGCTATTGAGAAGCTTCAAATCGATTCAATTGACAATGGAAGTACGAGTACACAAGCAATCCAATATTTCATTTCCTATTGCTTATTAGAAAATGGTAAATATGATGACGCATTAGATAAGTATTTGGAAGTTGAAAAATTGCTGATTAAAAATGATGGTGAAAAACGCCAGATTACACTACATGTTCAACATTGCATAGCTACATGCTTTAAAAATCTGGGTAAATATACTGAAGCATTGGCTAAGTATTTGGAAGTCGTAAAGTTAGAAATTGAAATACTTGGCTGTAAACATCAGAGTACACTTGCGACTCAACATGGCATAGCTCAATGTTTAGGACATCAGGGTAAATGTCATGAAGCATTGGTTAAATATTTGAAAATCGAAAAGTTAGAAATCGAAACTCTTGGCTGTAATCATCCGAGTACACTAGAAACTCAACATAGTATAGCCGGATGCTTACAAGATCTTGGTAAATATGATGAAGCATTGCATAAGTATTCAGAAGTTGAAAAGTTAAAAATTGAAAGTCTTGGCAGTAAACATCCGAGTACACTACAAACTCAACATAGCATAGCTAAATGCTTACAAGATCTGCGTAATCTAATGAAGCACGAATGAAGCATACATGAAGCATCCATACACACTAACGACTCAAAATAATATAGCCTAATGCTTACGAGAAAAAGAAATACTGATGAAGCATTAATTATGTACGGAAGTCGAAAAGTTACAAATTGAAAGTCTAGGTTGTAAACGTTCGAAAACACTAACAATCCAAAATGATATGCTTGTGAGAAAAACAAATTACAATGAAGCATTAGCTAAGTATATAGAAGTAGAAAAAATAGAAATTGAAATTCTTTGCTGTAATTATCCGAAGACACGCGGCAAAAAACCTGTTCAAAGTCAGCAAATTAACATTAGAACAACGTTATGCGAACGTTGTTCGAACGTTATTTTTCTGACTTTGAACAGGTTTTTACCGTCTGGGTTGTTGTATTGTATTGTTGTATCTAGAGAAATAAGAGCGAGTAATTACTGTGGAGGAGATAAGTTTGAGCATAGTAGCCTGAAGCTATGCTCAAAAATCACGCCTTCACAGTTTGCACTATACCGGAAAGCAGTCTCTCCAAAACACTTCGAAATGAGACAAGTATCGGGTAGGCATTCTGTTTCCACTGTAAACGTTATAACGTTATAACATATCAATTCCGTTTACCTGTATGGAAATCACTTTATTTATATGTATATAAGTAAAGTGATTTCCATACAGGTAAACGGAATTGATATGTTCCCTTCATAATTCCATTTATAAGAATAATTACCATTTCGAAGTGCTTCCGAGCGATTCCTATTCTGTATAATGGAAACATTATCATAAAGGGATTGTGTGCAGTCAAGGAAGGTAATTTTTTACCTTGGTATATTACTTAACCCAAAAGTTTCCAAAAAAAAGAATAAATGATGACGTCAATATTATTTGATGACGTCATAATAAGATTTACTTTGGGTAAAAGTGGGACATTTTATTATCATTCATTATTACCTAATATCTTTAACAATTGTTCAAAACATTTACGTGTTGGTGTGCTCTTCGAAAGAGGAGACAATAATATATCCTTTTATAGAAAAATAATGCTCGAGTATAATAATGATTTGAGATATTATTGATCATACTCAAAAAAATATATGAGCTTGTAGGTCATTTTTGCAGCTTCTGATCTGTGTTATTACACACATTGACTTGAAGAAACCAATATAGCTTTGAAGTAGAAAATAGTGTGACAGTTTTATAATTATGTTTCATGCAACGCAAAATACATAAAAAATGAGTTAAAATACCTAAAAAATAACACTCAAGGCCTAATTAGTAAATTATGTTTTCTGGTCTGCAAATTACCGTTAATGATAACCTGGCCTGTAAAATAGTGTATTTATGTTATAAATATTGTATATGTAAACCAAAGCATTATATCAAACAACCTGCGATTTCATTATAGCTATAATACAATGATTAAAAAAAAAAAAATTAAAAATAAATTCTACCCCCCGAAAAGAAACATCTTACCCTCGGAAAAATAGGGCTTTGTTCTATTGTCTTTACTGCTGACTCTGCACAAGTTTGTGCCCACTGGGAATACTATTCTTTCTCTGCTTTTTGATAACAGAAATTTTAATATCTTTATACCACAGATAGACATACATGAAATACATACATGAAATACATAAAAACGAGGTGTTCGCTGCACAAAGTAGAACTTGTTGCAATGCAATAACTTAACCGGGGTCGGTTCCTGCACAAAAAGGAAGTTATTGTATTGCAACAAGTAAATTGTCAACGTTATATGTAGTAACTCCACTAGATATAGTAAACATTAACGCTAAATATAGTACTAACGCTATATGTAGTAATGGTCGACGCTATATTTAGCAACTCCAATAGGAGAGTTAGGAGAGTTTATCAATTGATCATTGGCTATTGCTCTTGCGTCCAGGGTTCCTCATAAATTTATTGAGTACCTTAATATACTCGGAAACCATTCCAGTCGGCAAAAACCTGTTCTGTGAACGTTGTTCTAACGTTACTTTGCTGACTTTGAACAGGTTTTTGCAAGTTGGAATGTCTAACACAAAATAACACTCCCCAGTGGACCTCGACGTCAGATCAAGATCGAAACAACGTCGTGACATCATTTTGATGTTATTTCGACGTAGATCCAAAATGTCGTGTGGCTCCAGGATATCAGATATCCAAAGGAAAAACCAACGGATTGAAATAATAAAATATATAACACATGAAATATAATATAATATATAACTTCCAAGAGCTGACCCCCAAATTCTATTTTCTGTTCTGTATGAAAATAACCTGGACTGTTGTCTACTAGTTTGCCATCCTTGTGGATATAACACTTGTGATGCTCATTGACTCATTGTAAGATGCACTACCGATTTATTGAATGAGTGAAATAAAAACAGTTCTAATGAAGAACTTTACGCTTCAACTCTTATATCAAATGTTAAAGAGACATATATACGTTCAGAATTTCAAGAAAACCCTAAAACTCCAAAACTCATTCTGAAAGTTAATTTTTTTTTGTTTTCTTGCCGTTTCTTGTTAGAGCAACCATAACCCCTGAAATTTCCGTACAACTTCTGATCCACTTATCGTTTTAGGCCCAAAGGATTTTTCCAAAGGTTTTTCGAAACGGACACAGGACTTCTTTTGGCCTTCGGGACCGGAAATTTTCAAAACATTTTTTGTCTAAATTCGGTATTATTTGGTCTATGAGGCATTACAACGACTTTTTATTATGTAATAGTCGATAAAACATTCATAATTAGCAAATATAACAATATAATTAATTGTTTTAACTAATTTTCCATTT
>JAULBZ010006810.1:0-12051 GCA_032360805.1 Neoturris breviconis | reverse complement strand
AGCTAACAGCTCCCCCGGACTACACCGGACAGTTGTCCGGTAGGATTTGTAATTATATTTGACCCCCGGACGCCCCCGGACTTGTCCGGTGCATCGGCACCCTCCTGGAGATTGCCCTTAAGCCTTAATGGCCTATAAAATTATCACGGTAACGTTCTTGGCCTAAAGCCGTTAAAAAATATGGAAATCGATTGTCGATGGCCCCTTGTAATGGTGTAGACACTTCCATCGTATAAAACCAATTTTATTATTATAAAAAAAGGTGGCGCGCAATCAGAACAGAGACGGGATATGCTTACCGATAGCTTCTGGGGCTTCTACCCCAGACCCCATTTGGGGAGCTCAGAACGCTCCACAAACCCCCAGTTCATAGCTAAGGTCCGGAAAAATCGTAAAGAAATTAAGCGAAAGAAAATAACAGGAGAGGAGAGAGCTAGAGGAGCTACCTACTCGGCTGCAACGTTTAGGCTAATGACTAGTAAGTCCAGAAAACCAAAGTAGACACAAATCCACCATTTTAGCGGGAAACACACTGGGCTCACACTCACCCTAAATAAAACACAAGTTATATAAATAGTTCAAGTCTAGGTAAGTCCGTTCCTTTGAGCACGTGTTTGTTTAACGCGAGGAAGCAGGAATTTTTTCCGCCATTGTCGCTTACCACACTTTTATCTTTACATTTGTCTTCCGCAATGGGTGACGATTGGGATGAAACTCCATCTGTCCCTGATTTTGGTGGTGGTGTAAGTACTTAAATTCATTGTATTCTACCGTATAATTTTCACTATTTAGCTAGCTATCTAGCATATTCTCTCAAATGTTCTCAACATAAAATTTGTTTTAGGTTTAACTAGCTTGTTTTATACTAGCTAACTCAAAGTAAAAAAAAATGTGTATTGACTGATGATTTCCCGGAGTACAAGTCTTTTCTTTTTAATGCACTTTATAAGCAGATATCGTTAATTTATCTTGTATAAGACTGATAAAGAGCCCAAAAGAAGGCATCAAAATATTTATAAGTACACAGCATGTGTTTTATATTCACTTTAATTTGGTTATTTGTTTATATATATAATGAAGTTTGAAACAATAAATTAGTCGCCATAGCAACCACTATTTTGATCACAAAATCTTAATCACCATTATTTTATTCCCAAATCGCCGCATATGTATAGCTAGCTATATATATAAAGATTTTTAACATAACTTTTGACACACTACTGATGAACATTGTTTGAAAGGCCTTTAGTGTGAATATTTTTTAAAAATTGTTTATATAAGAATTATTTTTAATAATTTCGTCGTTTTAACTTCCTTCATAAAAACATCGTTAACAAGTACGTAGCCAATAAAAACAATATGTGCGTATAAGTAAAAAGTTAAAAACACATTTATTAAAAGTAACACATTTTCGATGTATACATATCTTCATCAGGTTCTATATATACATTCTATATCTACATACAGAGATGTTGAGTTATGAAAGTTAAAGGCCACATCCATACTGAAACTGCTACGTATAACTGGACTTAGTCGTTTGGGTGGGGGTAGGTTTTCTGTGCGGGAGTTATCTTCATGGCAACTTGATATAATAATATGAAAATCTATAAAAACATTTTTGTGAAGCTTATGTGGGAGAGTTCCGCAAAAGAGGAGCGTAGGTCATTTCCAAGAGGGCAAAACTAATTTAACATCCGCCGAAAATTATTGGCTTTACTCGCGACCAGTGTGTAGGTATCTGATTAATATAACCAGTGCCGTAAAATTGGAAAAACAAGATGGCTGAACTCTAGGCAGCCATTTCCGAGGTGGTAGCGCTTCGAAGCACTTTTCCAGAACATTTTAAGACTTCTCTGTGGTCTTTTTAGTTCAATTTTTTTTATATTTTTGTATAGAAATAGACTCTAACTGGTAGGAGAGAACTAAATCGTCCAGATATATTTTCAAAAATGAAAATCGGGAGAAATTGTATTGGACTGTTATCAGGGTTGGTGGGTTTGTAAAATAACTACAGTACAGTCCTTGTTCACAGAATGAATACAATATTTTTAACAGTTTGAATACAAAACTTTGTAAAAGTAATTATTACCTTTATCATCTCAAAAAGAAAATCTATAAATATATCTTTTGATGGTCAAAACAAAGTCAATATTTTTAGATGTGATTTATAAGATTACTGTATACTTACTTGTGTTTATTGGTTTATAGGGCTCCAGTGGTGGTGGTGGTTTTGGAGGTAAGCTCTAATTTTGTTGTTATGTAGTCTGGACCTATGCTCATCAAAAATCACTCCTCCACAGTGATTATTTGCTCTTATTTTGACCACTGTTGGCGAACAATAAGATAATGTTAAGGGCCTGTTACACTGAACAAATTTTTCAAAATAATATTAGTGTAACATCAATAGTGCGCAAAAATAAAATTGTACTACTGCGAAGTTAGAGTTTATAAGTTCATAGTGGCGGAATTTCATTCGAATAGCCGTCACATTTAACTTTATTATGTTCCTGCTCATATATCTGATTTGATAATTGCACCACAGTTGCATGGCTAAAAAGTCTCATTTTGTGTTCCTTTTTTCACGTTCTAGAACTAAAAATGTTGAGAAAAACATTAAAATACAATAATGCAAATAAGATTAAGATAACAGGGTATGATTAAGATGATTCAGACCTGGTCAGGTTCAAAAAACACTTTAAAAACAAAACTGTGATACAACAATAATAAAGCTGTGAAAATTCGGCACCCGTTAAAATCATTACCATGGCAACAAGATCAGTAGTTTTGAGAGAGGAACTAAAATAGTTTAAGAAATAATGTAAAATTTTGTTCCGAGTTACGAACGTTTTAATATTTCCCATTGTTCTGTATAAAAAACTAATTAAAACAACAGGTTTTATTTTTTAACACATTTCGATTACTAATAAATGGTGCTTGTATTGTTATATTTTTTCTTATTATTACATAAATAAGTGTCGTGTGCAAAAAAAGCAAATGAGCCCGCTACTCGACAAAAACTTGTTCATAGTATGCAGTAAAAGCATGTGCAACTATTGTTGTTAGATTTAAAATCTGTGGAGAGAAAAAATACATTATCCTAAATTTTGCCTAAGTTTGGTCTTCCAGTGTTACGTTACGATACGTAAAAAAGTTGAATTTAATTTAACTTTTTAACGTAATGTGGAAATCCGACTTTAGTACTCATGGGAAACTGCTGGTAATTTTTATTTTTATACTCAGGGAAAATGTGTTTACAAAATGTTCAAAAACTCAGGAAAAACTCAAAGGATTTAGTTTGCTATCTTGTGCAAACCATTTAAATTCACACGCCAGAGCTCTCTGCTGGTTCTGAATTATCGCAAAGGTCTCATTTTATTCATCATACTCACTCATACAAAATTTCTTAACCTCTAATTTGATTTTGTTGTTTTTGATGACATTTAAAGTTTCGGTTTTCTCTATTTTAAAGAATATTGTTTTATATTTTAGGCGGCTTTGGTAGTGGAGGTGGTGGCGGTGGTAGTGGAGGCTTTGGTGGTGGTAGTGGAGGCTTTGGTGGTGGACGTAGTAATGGCTTTGGAGGCGGTGGTGGCGGCGGTGGTGGGGCCTGCCATAAGTGTAATGAGGAAGGTCATTTTGCACGTGAATGTCCAAAAGGTGGTAGTGGAGGGGGAAGTCGTGCCTGCCATAAATGTGGTGAAGAAGGTCATTTCGCTCGTGAATGCCCAAAAGGTGGTGGAGGAGGTGGAAATAGAACATGTCACAAATGTGGTGAAGAAGGTCACATGGCACGAGATTGTGCAAACAGCAATAGTAGTGGTGGAGGCTTTGGTGGGGGATTTGGAGGAGGTGCCAGTGAATCCAAATCATCAGGTGGATTTGGAGGGGGATTTGGGGCAGCTCCAAAGGAAAACGGAGGAGGGTTTGGAGGTGGTTTTGGTGGGCCATCAACAAATGAAGGCGGTGGAGGTTTTGGAGGTGGTGATGATGATGCAGCTGGTGGAGGTGGCTTTGGTGGAGGAAGTGGTGGTAATGATGATAGCTGCAGAATATGTAAACAAAGCGGTCATTTTGCTAGAGATTGTCCTGATAAACCTCCAAGAGATGATACTTGTCGCAGATGTGGCGAAAGTGGACATTTTGCAAGGGACTGTGAAAAAGAACCAGAATTAGACCCCGATCGTCCACCACCAGTGACTTATGTTCCACCAGACCCTTCTGAGGAAGAAGAAGATATGTATCGTACAATAGCTCAAGGAATAAACTTTGATAATTATGATAACATTCCAGTAGAGGTTACCGGTCCAGGAACTATTCCTGGAGCCATTAGAAGCTTTGATGAAGCAGGGTTATCAGAAACTATGCTTTCAAATATTGCAAAAGCTAAGTATACTAAACCAACTCCTGTTCAAAAATACGCTATACCAATTATACTTGGTGATAGAGATTTGATGTCTTGCGCTCAAACTGGTTCAGGAAAAACGGTAAGTTTAATTTAATTAGTACATTGTTGGCACACAAAACGCACACCTCTATAGCTCAAAAACTCACTCCTCCACAGTTTTTATTTTCTCTATTCTTACCGCTGTAAGTTGTAATATCTACATATACTGATAAATCCTGGTTGTTGTTAACATGTAATTGTTTCTATGAGTTACTGTGAACTTTTTGTCGGTTTTTAGGCCACCAAACAAAGTTTGGATGAGCTATTACTTGGCGGCTTTTCTTAATTGGCCATGTTCCCGAACTTCTGGTGTTTTGAAATTTGGCACCAGGCTGTGGTACCATCTTAAAATTTGGTATCTGCATTCTAGGAAATATTAAGAGACTGCTGGCTGATTTTTTATTTTGTCGAATCAGGACCGAGTATCTGTGAAACAGGGATTTTTTCAAAAATTTTTACAAAATTGAGTTTTGATACTTTGGCCATGAATCTTTTTTGGCAGCCATTTTGTATTTTGCGGAAGGAAGCTCCTTCAATGTTTTGAGATAATAAGTGATATTTTTATGAAAAATAATGTAAGTCTACATTTTAATTTTTTGGAAGCTTCCTTCTTCAATTTTGAAATATATATTAATGTTATGAACTTCTGAGTCGTAAAAAGTTTAATTACTACCATGAATATAAGTTGGTTTTTAGCCCAGCCAAACAAAGTTATTGCTATCACTTTGTGGCGTCGGCGGCATCCCACCTTTCTTAATAGACGATATCTTTCCGAAGTGCTTCCATTTTGAAATTCGGTACCAGCATTCGTGGCAATATTTTAGAAGAACTTGTTTTGGTCAAATAGGGGGTGCAAATTGCATTTTCGGTCCAATGAACCCAAAAGGCGTGGTACTGTCCTAATTTGGTTATGACATGAATGCTGGCAAGATTTTGTCTACTCAGGACCAAGTATCGGCAAAAAAGAGACTTTTTCAAAGTGGTGACTTGAACATTTTTTGACATTTTAATTTTCTGTAAGACTTTGACCATGAACCTTTTTTGGCAGACATTTTGTATGTTGAAGAAGCTTCTCTTTGCCTCAATTTTTTCAGATAAAGTGATATTTTTTTATAAAAAATAATTTTTAAAAAAATTTAAGAATTGAAGTCTCTATTTTGGTTTTAGGAAGCTTCCTTTTTCAATTTTCATCTTCTGATAATTCGTCATCGACGTGACAACGGTATTTTATTACACATGCACATTTTCTGTTCCGTTGCGGTTACGCAGTAAGTATATGCTGTTATTTTGACCACATGAAATCTGTTTTTCTTTAGGCTTCATTCTTACTACCAACATTAACTGGAATCATGAAGTACAAGGATGAATTCACAAGTCAATTAAGTGAAGTACAAGCCCCATTAGGTTTAGTCATTGCTCCAACTCGTGAGTTAGCTGATCAAATTTATAAAGAAGCTCGAAAATTTGCAGCTCAAACTAGTGTTCGACCAGTTGTTGTTTATGGTGGTGTGTCTGTTGGGCATCAATTGCGTCAAGTATGCAGTGGATGTCAGCTACTTGTTGGAACTCCAGGAAGATTAAAAGATTTTATTTCAAAGAGAAAGGTTTGTTGAGAAATGTTTTTTTTTTCAGAATCTTATCCTATTTCTCCTCGTTTTACCCCTTTATATTGGTGTCTCTCCTAAGAATAAATATTCCGAATAATATCCTCCCCTCAATTTAGGACTACCCCTAGTGAATAACAAAAAATAAACGTATATTTGCCTTCCCTTTTTATTATTATTTTTTTTTTTTTTTTTACAATTTTGCTTGAGTTCAAATACTTGTCCCTTCAATTTTCTACATTTTTAAATAAAAGACCCTCCTAAGGCCTGTTTTTTTTTAATTTTTACCATATTGTTTTAGGACCACCAATACACCCAGTGTTCAAAATAAGAGAAAATAATAACTATAGAGGAGTGATTTTGAGCATTGCTTCATGCCAGAAAGCCTGCTCAAATATCTCCTCAGTGATTATTTGCTCTTGTTTCAAACACTGCCATTTTAATGGTTTTTGTCAACTCAATCCACCCTCCGAAAAGTTGCGCCCTAAAAGACTATTTTTTAGATAAGTGCATCCCTTCAATTAAGTGCATCTTAATGCCAATATTGAAAATAACATTGACTAGATATTTGGAGATGGCTACTAAGTACCTCAGTACAAATATCTAGTCAGGACATAGTTGTTCTGTACGCTACATTAAAAAATAAAAAGTTGAACTGAATTCAACATTTTTATGTACCATGACATTACTGAAAGAGCGAACAAAAGTGAAAATACGGCTTTGTTACACCATTTTTATATAAGTATACAGTTTAAAGAAAGCATACCCAACCCTGAAAATCTTCTAAAAATTAAGCATATCTTCCAGTCTGCCTACTTCTGCCAGTGAAAAACCTACTAATCTATGCAATAGAGAAATAAAATATGAAATCTAGTTAGTTTTATGGACTTAATTTTCATAAAAGGCAACAAAATTCAAGTCAAAATGATCAGAAAAGTGTTCACAAAATGTTAATCATCTGATGACACTATTGAGAAATAAATAGCAGCCATATGCAATAAGGAGCCATCTCCAAATTTCGTTACCAAAAGCAGATATCTTAGCAGCATTAAAAAAAGTAAATTTCAATAATTTTGAGAAAAATTAATCTATGATGAAGAGTGTTAAGTCATTGAGCTTGCAATTGATTGGTTTCTTTAGGACGAAGAAGCCAATCAATTGCAAGATCATTGATTCAGCACTCTTCTCCTAGTAGTATGGTAAGGATAAGAAAGCCTCCAGTTTTGCCATTAAGGGGTACCCTTCGAATATGTGCACTCCCTAAAACCTGTGAAAATACACACTGATTCAGAAAAAGAATAGTTCTCACGGTGTTCGATATAGGAGCAAATAATCGCTGTGGAGGAGTGAACTTTGAGGATTGTTTCAGACTATCTATCCTGAAGCAATGTTCAAAAATTCCTCCTCCAAAGTGATTATTTCCTCTTATTTCAAACACTGTCTCTAATATAAATAGCGAAATAATTTCAACTAATTTATGCTAATTGTCAGCACATTCAATTTTTAAGAATATAGCATTCAAGTTAACCTAGCGTTAACCTATTTCATTCTTTTCATTACTTCAACTAAACGATTATACTTTTAAAACCTATGGCTATTCTTTCCTTTTTAGATTTCTCTTGAAAATATCAAATATCTTGTCCTAGACGAAGCGGATCGTATGCTTGACATGGGATTTATGCCAGATGTAAAAAGCATCATTCGCGATTTTGGAATGCCACCAAAAGGAGAACGTCATACACTCATGTTTAGTGCCACGTTTCCAGAACAAATACAAAAACTTGCTAGTGAATTTTTAGATCAATATGTATTTTTAACTATTGGTAAAGTCGGTAGTACCCATTCAGATATTGAACAATCAGTCGTTGAAGTTGATGACTCATTGAAAAGAGACAAACTGGTAGAAATACTTGGACAGGAAGGTGGCAATAAAAATCTTGTGTTTGTACAAACTAAAAGACAAGCTGATTTCTTAGCAAGTTACTTGTGTCAAAATGGATTTCCAACTACCAGTATCCATGGGTAAGTTTTATGGATATTGTTATATATGTTTTTATTTTGATCTTTCCAATCTACAAGGATCAAAGCAGGTGCTACCTTTAGGAAAACTAAAGTCAAAAATTTATGCCGTTTCTTATATTAAAGCCATATAATGATTGTTTCAGAGTGTAAAAAATAATATTACAAATCGAATAGCCATTTATATTTAACCCCCTGCTGCGACAGACACCAGGTGTTATAATTCGTTCATCGATAAAAACAAACTTGAAGCAAAGACAGACTTTTCAAAGTCTGCAGAATCTTATTTTGCTGACTTTGAACAAGTCAACAAGTAACATATTAGTACATGAGATAACAATCGATATCGTTGAAGGTTGTTCGTATCGACATTTATCGTCTCACTTCTAATTGATATTATCCCGATATCGTCCATATCGCAACAGCTTTAGCTTCAGGCTACAAAGCCTTGGGCAATGTTTAAAACCCCCTCCACCATGACCATTTGCCCTTATCACTGAGATTGTCCCTTAGTGTTAACTTTATCCAAATTTGGTTTTAGTGATCGATTCCAGGAGCAACGTGAAGAGGCCCTCCGTGAATTCCGTGCTGGACAACAAACTGTACTCATAGCAACTGCTGTTGCAGCTCGTGGACTTGATATTGCGGATATTAAACAAGTGATAAATTATGATCTTCCAGATGAGATAGAAGAATACATTCATCGAATCGGTAGAACTGGTCGAATCGGTAATAAAGGAAAAGCTATGTCATTCTTTAACCGTAGTAAAGATGAACAACTTGCTAGAGCTTTGGTTAAAACATTAGCTGATGTATGTATTAAATATCATTTGCTCTTAATTTTAAATAGGTATTGGTTTGCTGAAATTTGGAGGCACCTATTTTATAAACACACACATATGGAATGAGCAATAAATCAGGAGAAGGAAGTAAGATCTGATGGGGATAAAAAAAAGTACTCCCTCGTCTAGTAGTGGCCTTGACCTTTGTCCTTTGATGTCGTGTAAATTGTGCGCCTTCTATCGCAACAACAGATCTATAATGCCTTCAGTGATTATTTGATCTTATTCAATGTAAGAGATCTTATCCAGAAAAATTATAAGAACGAATAATAAATAAAAATTATATTTAGTCGGAACAAGTAGTACCAGATTGGCTAGAAGAAGTCGCAGAAACAGCTCTGGGAACAGGATATGGACCTAAAGGAGGAAGATTTGCTTCAAAGGACACTCGAGGCGTAAGTTTTCTGACTTAGTACTTTCGTTGGAATAATCGAGGTACTTTAACGTGGTTTCCACTTGAAGGATGTTATGAGGAAACCTGGCATAGTTAGTGACTCTCCGGGGAACCTTAGGCAAAATGTAAGAAATGTTAGTACTCGGTAAGCAACTGTTTAAAGGCGGATTTCTACTTGGCTGATTCGCAAGAATTCTAAATGAAGCCACTACATTGGTTAAAAACGACGTCACCTGGAAATCCGTCTTAACTCTGTTCAGGCCGGACCTTTTAGGGGCTCTGCAAGACCGGGAGGGGAGGGGGTGATAAAAATATGGTTGCTAAGAGAAAATTATCTCTAGCTACCAAAATTTCTTTTTTAAAATGATCCTAGATAAATTGTATGAATAGTCCCATAACTTTCATGATTGAATCTTTTCTATATATTTTGTAGCGATGAGCATCCGTGGATAGAGCAAAAAGACTTTATTTTAACACCTGTTGCCCTTTGTACCATTTGCGTAGTTTTTAAACAAAATATCGGTGATTTAAATATTTTTATGTGGATGTATAGTCTATAGAACAATTTTCTTTCAGGATATGAATGGAGGTGGAGGTCGTTTCAATGCTGCCAGTAATGACGATGGATGGGACAATAATAATGGCGGTGGTGGAGCTGTACCAAACGGTGGTGGTGGCGGTGACGAGGATTGGGATTAAGACAACCTTGGTTTAGGTTATTGTAATTCTGTACCATCGCGTCAATAGATATGCAGTCAACTAATACTTGGTGGCAAATCATGGAGTTGCTTTCAACTGTTGTGGGGTTGTTTTCAACTGCTCATTGCATTGATTTATCACTGTGTAATAAGTAAAGCTGTATATTCTATTTTGTTGTTGGGTTGATGTTATATTCGTTCCTGTTCAGTTCATTTCAGTAAAAAACTGAAGTAATTTTAATGCGTCGCTGGAAGAAAGTAGAAAGATGCTGTATTGAAATTTTAAAAGAAAACAAACAACAATGGAACGTTGATTTCCGCGAGGCGGAAAATTGGCTGCGAGAGTCAAAAGAAGACATTCCATTTCTACCAATGTAAGGTCCCATTTTGACTTTCGCGGCGAATTTTTCGCCTCGTGGAAATCAACGTTTATGTCGAGTAGTATGAAGTGACACTTGGTGTGAGACATTAAAGCGATTAATGGCTTCTAGGCTCGAGAAAACTGTAGCTCATATCTGATCTCAGTAACTTCTCGTAGACATGTTATTTACCAGGGCCCAGTTTTTCGAAAGCCGATTAGTTTAATCCTCGATTAAATTGTCTTTTTACGTTATCTGATTGGTAGAAAGTAGTTTTAATCCAGGGTTAATTCTAAATTAGCGTTAATCAGCTTTCGAACAACTGGACCCAGTGGGCAAAAACTTGTTCAAAGTCAGCAGTGAAGACGTTAGAGCGGCGTTTACTGCGGACTTTAAACACTGCTTTAGGCCACTGGATTTATTTAATTTAGATATTGAGTAGATGAGCTACAAAGGTTTTTTTAACTACTCAGAAACTGTTCTCATAACAATCGGTCATGTGGCTGAAAAATTGCTAACATCGGTACCGTTTGGGGCATGTACGGCGGCTACTCTTATACGAGTAAATGACTAAACGAATAAATAATTTGATTTCTTGGACCTAGAAATGTATTTACATTTACTGATTTTCTGCAGTCTGGAAATCTCTAGCCTACGATGGCTTTCCATTAATTTAGACTGCGCTGGGATTTTCAGGCACTGAATATTTGAGGTTTTTGCATAGGACTGAAAATTAGGTTTTTGTATAGTCCGTGGTATTAGATCGAGGTCGCGGACTATAAAGCCAACTCTTGTTTGTTTCGATTGTTATATCCTGAAAGTCTTTCCGTTTGTGTGTAGCGTAGATAAGATACTTTATTTTAATATTTAGTCTGTGGTCAAAGCAAATAATCACTGTACCTGGCTTCAGGCTACAATTCCAGTGATTACTATTCTTTCGGCCACTGTTCGTGCTTTTCGTATGACTTTTTGTATATCTTAACGCATTGATATACCGCTTGGAAACCTTTTGGCAATATTAATTATGCCCTTTCATATTTGACATTTTACTTGACACCCGCAAATAAAAGAATCCTTATTTTTTTATTGGGTGTATGTAGATTTTCTTAACCTTTTTTGACATTCTTGTAAATACTTTACCTTCAGAAAATCTGTTTTTAATCTCGTTTGTTGTGTATGTGTGTGTTTGAGTACTACACTGTCACCATGGTATAGAAGCGGAACGGGGTCCCAGGTCCCGCGACCCATAAAAGTGGGACACCGGTATTACTTGCTTCACTGTAATAAAAAAGGAATAGAACCGAATTTGATTCGAATCGATCTGGTCGTCTAATCGGAAAAAATTGTTTAAAATCAGCAGTAGAACAACTTCGAAGACGTTTTTTATTGCATCTTTACTGCGGACTTTAAACAAGATTTTGCCCTCTGGGCCGTGCACGCCATACCATTTTTCATGTTTTAATCTTGCTCACTCCTACTAGTTAAAGGTAAACAATCACCTTTTTTGGTCAAATTTTCAATTTCTATGTCAAATGGATAAGTGACACACTGAACATACTCAGAAAATTTCAGAGTCTGAAAATGTCAAGAAGTGGCAAAACAAATTCTTTTCTTTGAAAACTGGAAATGTTTGTCAAACAAGATGGCTGCCACACAGTGAGCATAGAAAATACATAATTTCCTACGACTTT
>JAULBZ010006809.1:0-12053 GCA_032360805.1 Neoturris breviconis | reverse complement strand
TGTGTAGTCACAAGATATGTTCTAGCAAACCAACCTCGTTCCCAGGGCTTCTTCTCTCTTGACGTACGTCAAGAGAGAAGAAGCCCTGGGAACGAGGTTGCTAGAAAACAGGTCTCATCCTGCTTTACCCGCATGCTGGTTAATTTCCATCAGGTTAATAATTGGTTGCAAGCTCAAAAGAAGACATTTCATTAGTAGAAATTGACGTCACAATCATGAATGGTTTTGGGTTTCGCAGAGGATTTTTGCGGATTGGAAAGAACCTTAATAAAACGTGGTTCTATATAATTACGCACGAAGTACCAAATAACAAATAGCATTTGAGATATCAAAAACAGGTATTAATTTTCACAACTTTTTCCAACATAATATTCCTCTAGTCTGCAAAATAACTACATCCGTTCTCATCAGTTTTTTGTTGGGTGAATTCTGAATTTAGACGTGGTTAAAAGCGATGTCACCTGTCAGGTGACATCGCTTTCAACCAATGTAAGACCTATTCACAAATACATGAATGAGGGCGTTGGTTTTTCAAAGTATCGAATATAAACACGCATTCATCCGACATCGTTTGCTCTTAATGTGACTACTGGTGGATTATATACGCAAGAGACATTAGGTAACGTAAAAGTCGTGGAATAAATGTACATTAAGCAATACATGCTAACTCGTCCACGAATAACCATTTCGATGTCGACACCTTTTTTGCTTCAAAAAGCGGAATGAGCCCTGGGAACGAGGTTTATTATTTTTTATGATAAGAGGAGGTAACGAAAAATTTACTAGTAACGAAACATGTTTTTTAAGAACAACATTTGTTGTACAATATCTACAATTCATGTTTGTACAGCCTAAACTACAGGGTTTAAAAATGACTGCCTGTCATCACTGTGGAGGAGGATATTCCTGAATATTTTCAGTCAACTTGACAGAAAATATTCTAAAAAATTTCTCCTCCACAGTGATACTGGCAATTGTTTTAACCCCTGAAATTTTAATATTTCAAACTAAGAAATGAAATTTAAAGGCGATGACGTCATAAGTAAACAATGTCGAAACGTAGTTCATGCGACGTCTGTGCCAGGAAAATGTTATTTAAACATCGTTCCGACTCTGTTTCGACATCTGGATACAGTTAGATACAGTTTAATGATGAAAGTTGAGTTAAAAGAGGAAGCTCTGTCAATAGTGAACTCAATACCAAGTGTTTTTAACCAGGGAGAATATTCACATACCTAATATAGTTTTTTTTTTTAAGACAGAAAGCAAAGTTGATTTGAGATTAAGAGATGTTTTTTTGTGTCCAGACGGTCAAGCAGCAACCTAGTTTACAGTGCATTGAAAAGATGAAGAGGGAGGAAAAAATGTCTCTGAAAAAAAAATTAACTTAGCAGTATGCAGCGAAACAAAAACACATGATAATTACATAAAAGAGTGCCTTTCAGTTCAAAAAACACTTCATCACAGTGTTTATTTGCTCGTGATTCAGTGGTACCATTTTCTTCAAAAGAATTTGAGCATAATTTTAAATAAAGTTAGGAGAACTGAACTACTACATATAATATAAAAATTCTAAAAACTAAAAAATGTGAATTCGTAAAAACTAAAAGAACTTAAAAAATATATATTTTTAAGAAAAGTAGAAGATAAAGTCGCAAAATGCTCTCTACGAAGAAGAGAAAACAGTCAACGAAGTTGTATTTAATTGGCTTCTTCTAAACAAATCACATAATCGTTTTCATAACAATCACTGTGTTGTCATAAAACTCTAAACAAATCGCATAAACGTTGTCATAACAACCACTGGGTTGGGAATTGTGATCTCAGAGAGTTTTTCTTCTGTATTTTTGGATAGCTATTTTTATTCACAGAAAACTACCGCATTTATCCATATTAACGCCCTGAGTGTATTGTTTATTTTCTACTTTTAAGAGGGAGCTTATTCAAGATGGTGGAAAAGAACATACAAACTTTTGCTTTTATAATTTTAAAATGGGACGTTTATTTAATGGTCCAAATTTTCATAGGAGCGTTTATTCAAGATAGACCTTTTTTTTAGTAGGGGCATTTATGCGAATAAATACGGTTTATTCTGTCTAGATAAAATTTTTGTTCTGAGAGAACCTTTTAAATTCAATTGTTTGTGCTATTTTTTAATCACGTAATATACTCAATCAATCATTTCATCTTCGTCATCCGATATAGGTTCCAGTTCCATACGACTTCTTGAACGAGATGTAGCTCGTGATGATAAACTAAAAAAACAAAATTAACACAAGCTTGAAAAATTACACCAAACACATTCCCGTATATCTCCATATATGGTAATGTATAGACCATATATGGAAATATACGGAACCTGCTACCAAATACGGTCATAAATAACTCATCCGTATACGGCTATAATTTACCAACAGATAGTTATTTATATAAGTATTCAGTTTCAGAAAAGAGCGACGAGACCTTGAATATAATATATACACAGCAATTAAAACAAAAACAAATAATCACTGTGGAGGAATGATCTTTGAGGATAGCTTTAAGGTTTATAGCCTGAAGCTATGCTCAAAAATGTCTCCTCCGTAGTGATTATTTTAGCGTTATTTTAAGCATCGAATAAGAAATATCCAATGATAAATAGTTGTTGCATTTACAGTATAAGCGGAGGAAACACTGATAATTTGTACGGTTGTTAGAAGAAACCGGTAATTTGTACGTTTGTTGCACCGGTCATTGGTACAGTTGTTGTACGTGGTACGGTTGGCGCTATCTGCACCATGGTACGGTTGTAACTTACCTCTTCATGTACGGTTGATGCACGGTGATTGGTACGGTTGCGAAGCGTAAAAGACTACGGGATACGTTCCCTGTATACGGATTGTGTTCCCAGTAACCGAAATCTTATTCGCAGTCACTTGTTCGACGTTGTTTTAACGTCTTTCCCACAGACTTCGAACAAGTTTTTGTCCACTGGGTTTCTGTATGGAATACAACCATGTCCCACCGGGATGCCCACTGGCATGGTGATACATGTTCCATATACAAAGAAGTATTCCGCATTCTTTTCCGCTATGTTACTTACCTGTGACACCTGTTTATGGTATGTTTTTTTGGTTGTTTTACTTACCTGTCCCGTCTATATCCTCACGTGATGTATCGTTACGTCATTGTTACGTTATTGTTGATGTCTCATCACATAACCCTATTATTATAGACCAACCGTACCTTATGCATGTCAATTTTTACGCCAGTCAGTTTCTAATCCAGCTAACAAGAAAGAGCCTGGTATCGAACTGGAGCCTGGTATCGATATGGGTTCATAAACATACCCTCCTCCAGCTTTCGACCTGTTCATTTCTTTCTTCATAGTGTCACATTTATCGGTAGCCTCCTCCAGTTCCGCTTCTAATGTAGATTTAGACGATTGTAGTCTTCGAATATCATCCTCAGAGTTGGACATTTCACGTTTTAGGAGATCACATTTTTTGGTCATCTTGTCAAGCTAGAAAGAAGTTATTTAAGATAAGTTTTCCTCGCGGGTGTTTGGAATTTTTTTGCACATACTCTGAAGGCGTACGTACTGTCGTATAACTAATGTGTAAACGGAGAAGGATGCACTATTGCACTAGGTATACTAGTCTCAACTGTAATTGACCGATATATTTAATAACGTCAAAACGACGTCTTTTCGTCGTTGATTAGACGTCGTATTTGCATGTCTCCGAGCTGATTTTCTGTCGATGTTAATTTTAAATATTTCTAAGGGCGTATTTGACACAGGACAAGTAGTGTTTAAAATAAAAGCAAATAATCACTGTGGGGGAGTGATCTGTTGATCATCGGCTGGATAAATTTACTTATAACTTATAAATATTCGACAAATTGAAGAAATACAAATACAATTTTGCACAATCTCATTCCCAGAGCTTCCTCGTGTTTTTTGAAGGGAGGATAGCGTCAATCTTCTTTCAAAAATAGAAGGAAAGCCCTGCGAAGGTGGTTGATTTATGCAAGAAACTATTCACAGTGAGCACACGATGCACAAATCAACATTGAAACAAACTCGCGACGTCGTTATGTCGTTTTTCCCACCTTGATCCGACGCATTCTGCCTGTGGGCTTGTAGTTTCTCAAATGAAAAAGAAATTTTACCAAGCTCGTCCCCAGCACCTTTTGACTTTTTTTTATTTATCTCGGACCGAGAAAAATAAAAAAAAGTCAAAAGGTGCTGGGGACGAGCTTGAAATTTTACCTGTCCTTTTAGAGAATCTTCATTCTCCTGAGTATCAGCAAGTATACCGGATGTTTCATCTAATGCTTTCTCAGCCCTTTTTAATAGTTTTGCTAATGAGTCCTTCTCTTTAACCTCGCCATCCAAAGCAACTTCCATCTGTTGGAGACGACGTTCGAGTGTTTCGGCTGTTTCTCTCACCTAAGGATGAACAATTAATATCGTGTGTAACAAACGTTAAGTGGAGAAATACTCAAAGTTTCAAAATTAAAGGGATAAGAACAGCAAGAAGAGGGAGTATTCGCCGTTCAGTACACTCTCGATATAATGAAACCTGAAGCGAAACAAAAATCTTTTTTTTCATGGCCTTAAGGCCACTGAAAACCTTGAAAGTTAAAAAGCCAGAGACTTAGACTATGTTTAAACTTATCGGATAGAATCATCTATCCGAGATACTCAGCGGAATGACTTCGTTTCGCTTGTTGTGGTGAAATGGAACCATTCCGGCATAGTGTTCGATTAGGTGTTCACACTTTAAACGGAATGAGACCGTTCCGAAATAGTTTCTGTCCGACAAGTGTGAACATAGTCTTAGATTATAGAAGTTTTATATTATACTAGAATTAAAATTAATTGGGAAGGTTTCTGCGGACATAAGGAAGGCATCTTTACAGACAGTTTGTGAAATTCTCAGCCCTTGGATTTTTAGAAGTATAGATCACTTAACGATATACACCTCTTTACTGCAGACTTTGAACCCCTTTTTTACTAGTTGAAAGCACAGGTTGGGAAGTAACATATCTTTTAAAAAGCCTGGCACGGTAATTGCATTCTAATTGGCTAATTGGGTAATTGCATTCTTTATCTGAGAACTATAAGGGACAACAGCGTGAATAGAGACTACTGAATTTGTACCCGTACAGCACCGTGTACACGATGGGTTACTTTTGCAGGTACGGTATTGAAAGTAGCCCATCAAACCAATTAAAAGTTAAACCTAAGCACATAAATATATTTGCATACACACATTATATCATATGTCAGTGTTTGAGATGCTGTTTTTATTAAGATGGTAAAGTTTCAGTTCAAATAAACAATTGAAAATTATGTCAGGTCAATGTGGAGGAAATTTCATATCGAAGATAAACACTCAAATTTTACATGGAATTAGGACTTCGTGTCCTTATTAAGTTGATAAAGTTTCAGGTCAATTTTTTTTTTACTACTAATGTGCAATAGGATAATTAATTATAAAATCATTAACTGAACATTACATATAATAAAACTTTTATTGTCCCTAAGTGCTTTTATTAGAACAATAAAAGTTTTATTATCAATGTAATGTTCACATTATATATTTATTTCAAAATTGAAAAAGGACGCTTCCCAAAATCAAAATAGAGACTTCAATTCTTGAAATTGTAAAAATTATTCTTATAAAAAATAAATAAAAATTATTCTTAATGTTCTATTGACCCGAAAACTCGTTTGGAACTTTTTTTTCCCAAAACCCGGGACCGAGTGGACGAAATCGAAAGATTTTTGGCGAGCCATTTAGAATATTGCCACAAATGCTGATACTGAATTTCGAAATGCTAGCCCTCCGGGAACATGGTATATTAAGAAAAGCGAGACGACGCCGACGACGCCGAAAAATGATAGCAATATCCTATCCAAAGTTTGTCTGGTAGGCTAAAAATGTATACTCGTAGCTTACTTTTTTTTCTTTCGTATTTATGAACAACAGCAGTAAAAAAAAAAGTTTTTTAATTAGTTTTTGAGTCAATAATTCGGACATTCGCACTAAACTTTAGCAAACATGTTTTCGTATTGCTCGGCATCCAGTGAAGCATAGATATATATTTATGAGTGAAGCTTCTAAGTTTATTAAAAATAACGGAAGAGAGAGAAAGTCTTTTTTTGTACGAAAATTACTATATGTAAAAATTACGGTGACCGGCACTGACCAGCAGTGACTGGCTACTCCATAAGATAACCCGCCGTCTACGGACTGTGTATTAGCATATATGGCAATACCCATTCCGTGGGTCTGTATTCGGTCATCTTTCATGCTGTGTGGACCATTATAAACATCTGCACAGTGTTGCGTCAACAAGCTTTTGATGGGTTTCGATTTCGGTACGAAGAAACCAATCCATTGCAAGATTGTTGACTCAGCACTTTTCCCGCAAATGTTATAGATATTACCTTTGTTTTTAATGTATTATCGAGTTTTTGAACTTGTTCTTCGAAATCTTTGCTCTTCTTTTCCAATCTGCTTCGCGTCACTTCAAGGTTATTCTTTGCTTCCTGCTCTCTGCTAAGTTGGTCACTTGCGGATTCAGATTCTTTCAATGTTTTGCGCAACTAAATGCAAAATTTGGATTTAATAATGCACGTCAATATTCCTCTACTGGAGAATAGAGGTATAACTATATAAGTAACTATAAACTAACTATACAAGCTTTTCAAAGAATATTCCTACTTGGTCGCATCTTGCCTAAATTTTGCGAAGAGTTTATACACGATGATATATAGATTAATACTGAAAACACCAGCGTACAAATCACACATATCCCTTATATTTTTCTCTCATATTAAGCTTGTAGAAATAATTTATGATTAAATAATTTACACGTCAATATTCTTCTACTCGCCTATCTACTTGCCTCTACTCGCCAATTTAATTCGAAAATTACTCGTCGCTAGCATATAAATTTAAGTATTTTGTCAATCCTTTTCTCTCAAAACGTTATAAATATTATCTACAGGAAAGAAACAGTGAAAAAGACCGGGCTCCTGGCCACTCGTTACAAAATTTTGCGCTTTTTTTTTTGTTCACGCACAATATTTTTCGATTTCCTGAAAACAAAAAAGACAATACAAAGACAATACAAACAAACCCTAGCATCTAGTTCATCCCCTCTTAGTTTTTCATCCGCCACGTCTGCATTTAATTCAGAAATAACTGATTCTAGTGCTCGTTTTTCTTCTGCTGCAGCTGTTCTTAGGTTGTTTTTTACAGCGTCACATTCTTCTTTAATGTCATTTGCCTCATCTTCTGCCTATATAATTGGGAAAGAAATTAATTATTAGATCAAATTCCGCAGTAAAGACGTTTTTAACGTTTTCAATGTTTTTGCTCATTGGGTTAAATTCTTCCCTGCATGCATACGATGTCAGATCATCGTTGAAACATATCGTCAAAACGATGTCGCGACATGGTTTCGACGTTGTTTCAACGTTGATCTGGCTTTAGTAGTATTTTTGAAAACTAAGTAAATTAGTCGATCGATGTCAGGGATAAGCAACGTCTTGTCAACATTGAAAAGACGTCGTTTTGACGTCTTATCAACGTCGCGTGCCTGCAGGAAGGGCTTCTCTTTAATTTTGCTTCTACTACTAGGGAAGGGAAGGGCACCACTCTTTCTCAGGTGAATTTACTTTTACATTATACCAGTCAAATTTGTTTGTGGCTTTTGATTATGCCAACTACGTAAGGATACATCGTACCTTCAACGGGCACACCTTCGACGAGAATCGACTCCTTTGCCATATGAATCTAACTGATACCCCTTGGTGAGACTGTTGATTAAAGTAAGCTTAGCCATCACTATACCCTCTTTCCTATAGTACTTCCCCTTATGATTGGATTAGAATCAACATAGTGGGCAAAAATATTCTCCAGCAGCTAAAGACCATAGAACAACACCTTGAAAATTTTATTCTAGCGACCGTACTGTAGAGCTTGAAAACGTTATTGCCCATTGGTAAGACTTTATAATATTTATCATAACAAAAAAAGAATTCACCTAAAGATCGTTGACGAAGTACCCTGCTACGAATTACACGCTGGTTTCAGGATATAATTGTCGGATTATCGGATTGGAAAATCTGGATTAACGGATACTAGTTTACGTCATGGTCAAACGATGACGTTAGTTCTTTTGTAAATATAGTAAACCCAGGGTTGTAAAAACATTTCTTCTTTTGTGAAGAAGAGTTTTGTAAAAGCTTTTCAAAGTATACATCACCCTCGTACACAGTACTACTATGCTATCATACAGATCAGTAGAAATTAGAAGCTCTGGGAACGAAGTTAAGGATACGTACCGCTCTTCTTGCACGATCAGATGTTTGAAGTTGGTCTTGTAAAGTAACATTTGCATGCTCAGCAGATTTAACACGTTTTTCAATCTCTTTAACTTCTCGTAATAAAGAGTCTTTCATTTCGGTAACTTCACCAAGTTCTAATTGCACTTCCTTGAATTGGACTAGTTGATTCTAAAAGAAAAGGAGGGTAGTTAGATCAACCCAGTCTTAAAAAATAAAATCTATTGAGGAGAGTACTAAATCAATGATCTTGCAGTGGATTAGTTTCTTCGCACCTACAGAAGCAGCCACAGGGGGGGGGGGGGGGGGTTCTCTATTTTTAAGCATATTTAAGTCTTATGTTCTTATAAACTATGTTCATATAAATAAAACGTGTAATCAACGTCGAAAAGACGTCTAGAGGTCAAAACGACGCTTTTTGGGGTTGATTAGACGTCGAAAGCCAACTGGGCTAAAGGTGGCCAAAGAATTACCCAAGTCTCTTTTTTCGGGAAAATAGACCAATCAGAATACTACGTGAATACTCTCCATCACAGATGTTATGTTCTTACTTGTAATTTTCTAACAACTTTTGATTGATCTTCAATTTTCCTATTTGCTTCGTCAATTTCCATTGATAAGCCTTCTATTGTACTATCTAACTTTCTCTTTGCTGTAGCCATTTGATCACGTTTTTTCTTCTCATCATCTAGAGCAGCTTTCATGTCCCGATCCTGCAAAGTATACATAAAATATTACTTAAAAATATAACTTTCCATACAATGTAATATCCTATAAAACATGCAGGACGTCTCAGCTGATGAACTGGTTTTTTGAAGTTATATCGCCGATATAAATTCATAAATTCATAGATTCCCAGCAGTAAAAATAATTTTGGAGGACTGAGAATTGCTAATACACGATTTTTTTATAAGAAAAATATCAATATATTATTAGAAACCTTTTAGTACCACAAATATTTTCTTAGTTCAAAAATAAGAAAGTCATATGTGAATAAATGTACTAATAAGTAATAGTGGAGTGTGTAATTTTAGCCTTTCACCAAATGAAATGTGTTCGAAATTGATGTTCGAATTCAGATTGACCATGGTCACCTAAAAAAATAGGAAACATTTTAAAAAAACATTTGGAACTAAAATTTCAATTTGTTGGAGCCAAAATAAGAAACTTTCAGTACTACACCCTTTGACAGGTTTCTTATAAAAAACGTGTATATTATGTCGGAAATGGATGACTATGATTTTTATCGTTCCAAAATAACTGATATCCAATCACTCTCCGATCACTCTCCACATCGTGCTTAATATTTACCAGTTTATCAGATCTTCGCTTTTCTTCTTCTATCTTATCATCTTTTCTGGCAGATTCTTTAGCAAAGTTATCTTTAGCAGTGGCAAGCTGTCCTAAAATGTCATAGGGTGCACTATTATCACATGGTAAGCAAATGATATCACGTGGTAAGCAAATGATATCATGTGGTAAGCAAATGATATCATGTGGTAAGCAAATATACCTGACAAGTAGATAATAACACGTGGTAAGTAAATATCACCTAAAATACTAGTCCGAATCACTTGAAATATTATGGCTTTGTCACAAATTTCTTAAGGATTATTTTCCTATATTTTTGAAAAAACATTTGGCGCATTTTGCTGTCAGCAAAAGTTATTTAAAAACTGGTAAAAGAAAAGTAGGCTAAAACTTCACAAAAAATACTGACCTCAGCAAAAATGAAATTTTTTTATTTGCAAAGAAACTGGGAGAAGTAATGCGAAGGTAATGCGTTGAAGCATATGTTGAAAATGTTAAAAATGGAAAGTTCTCAACTACACCCTATCGAAGAAATGATGACGTAATTATGTTAATAATAGTCTGTTTTTTAAGATCAAAGTATTCCAATTAGTTCGAAGTATATTCGTAGAAAATTTCAAGTTCATTGCATTATCCAACCAGATTTTACGATTTTACCGCCCTATTCTGACAAAATTGCATCATTTTTTGAATAATTCAGAAGATATGTTATAAAACTTTGTATTTATCTTCTAAATCTCGAGACAGAATGTAAAAATCAGCTTTAGAACAAAATTTACATGTTTCGAAAGAATATACACTTTTCAAAGAAAAATTCATAGTAAGGTGTGATTTTTTAAAGAAATCTAAAATGTTTATTTGATGTTGTAGTACCCTACCAAATTTCAAGACTGTATGATAAGTCAATCTCGAGATCTCAAGGGGCGAAGCGAAACAGTTCTTAAATTTAGCTATTACATTTTGCGACAGGTATTACATCTTGCGACAGTACAGAGCCCCATCCGGTATTATTCAAGGTGTCTACAAGTGCTATGAACCACGTGGGTAGATCATGATCAAGCGAATTTGAAGTAAGTAAGTAAATGAGTAAGTTTTACAGTGTGATTGCGTACCTTGTACATTCATTAAGTTTTGTTCAGCAGCATTAGCATATGATTCTAACTCTGAGTTGGCCGAATTAGCTTGTTGTAACAGGACATCAACTTGTCGCTTGTCTTGATCAAGTAAATTATATAGACGCTTTGCTTCATCACGACTATCGGCAGCACTTTCCAGTTCGATTTTTAATGATTTTTTAGACATTTCCAATTCGGAAAGAACTCTTTCCAACTCCTTTTTTTCGCTTGTGACAGAATCAAGCTAAAACGAGAATGTTAAAAATGTTGAAAGTTTCTCGATATGAATAACTTACCCAGGAGGCGCACGTCGGATGTTATTTTGACGTTGATCCTAAGTTGTGTATTTATTGCCCAACCGGCAAAAACCTGTTCAAAGTCAGCAAAATAACGTTAGAACAACGTTATTTTGTTGACTTTGAACAGGTTTTTGCCGGTTGGGAGTTCACTGGGAACTCGACCTCTAATCAACGTCGAAAAGACGTCAAAAGACGTCTATACGTCAAAACGACGATGCAGGGTGTGTACTGGCTACATGCATCAAATTAATCAATGATTACGGATTTGAACTGATGTCACAAGCTTCGTCACTAATTCCACCCCACTGGCATTTCTTTTTAGGATATCTCTTGGAAGTAGTGGAGCTTTTGAACTTAAACTGTCTGACTTTCCTAAAATTTTAATGGCAACACAATTTGTTTGATACTTTTATATCTGAAGTGGTGTTTTCATGGTAACTGATTTTTGAACACCTGGGAACATTAAATTTGAAGAAAAAAAATGGGAGGAATTTGGCGCGCTATTACGACTCCATTATTTCATCAAAAAACGGTAACATTTGTTAAAATTTATAAAACTTTCAGAACCAGAAAATAGAATAAAAAAATCTCGTCAAAAGTGATTGCGTTTTTACCTAAGTAAAACAAATTTCCCCTAAAATGACCAAATATTCAGTACCAAGTTTTACTTCAGTGACGTCATGCAAAATACAATAACGTTAGCAAAAAATCATTAGCAGAAAAGTTCGTCTTGTATTAGAGTAAACATGTGCCACGTTTCATACTTCTAGCACCCTCCCCTCCCAGGTATACAAAATCTTAATAAACCTCAAGTTGAATAGGGTTACTCAAATGCTTAAACTCGAGAATTATCCGCCTCGAATAAGAGCTACTTTTGCTTGTTGACATACGAATATAGACCAAACTGAGCTACAACCGATCGCATAAATTATAAGACATTTTACGAATTTCGACAAGCAATACAAGCCACAAGTAAAACGTAAA
>JAULBZ010006808.1:0-12054 GCA_032360805.1 Neoturris breviconis | reverse complement strand
TTCCTCATCAAATTCCTGGGGGGCTAGCCCAAACTGTGTCTCGTTTTTTTCTTCCTTCATTTTTCTTCAAAAAAATAGGAGATTCAGTTTGGTTTCCAGACTAAGTAGAACTAAGCTCTCACCTTGTTTTAATTATTTTTCTTTTTATTCTTAATATGATATTTACATTTATATTTGGATTTGAGCAAAAAGGAGAACTTAGGAGCAGAAGATACATCATTGCTGTTAAATATGTCAAATATTAATTTATGCCAAATTAAACGGTAAGGAAATGGCAGATGCGATATGTAAACAAACATGTTGGCATATGCGAAAGGTGGGTTGAGGGGAGGCGGCACAGAGTGTATAAATAGAATGCAAGTGAATCAACATAAATACACCAGTAAATCACATTCGTGGTAGAACTAGTGCTATAGTTATAACTTATAAAATACAAATAAGTTTCTACTGAGATGTATACTGGCTCCAAGCCGCCCTAAAAGAGACAAGGTCATCCCACCACTAAAAGTTTTTGCTCGAAGAATTCATCTCTCCGGCTGCAATGTTCACTTTTCTTTTTTCAATATCGTGGCCTAGCGACGTACTATTTGTTGTTTTTGATGTCATGCTTTATGTCTCTTCTAAAGTGTTCATTTTTGTAGATTGTAAATGAAATCAATGTAGACAAAAATGCTTTTTAAAAAGTCCCAAACAACTCGTAGCAAAGGAAAAATTGCACTCTTCACCGGAGATACATTTTAGAATGCAATACTGAGTATACATAACATGCGAAAAGCTGCAATATTTTTTAACCCGTTAATTAGAAAATCTGTTATCAGTAGAAGCGATGAATGCCACGTTATTCTTCAGCATAATTTATGTTGTTAGTGAATCACTAAACAATAACACACCATTCGAGTGTGAGTTTTTATATACACTAACTAAACGGTGGAGTGTGTACAATATAAGTAAACCAAGGCGGAACATGCTTCTGTCATATGGTAGAAGAACGAAAGTTTATGTTACACAGAAAGGCGATATGAAATATTTAAATCAAGGATGCGGGACAGTTTCTTATAGTTGTAATACGTCCATATAATGTCCAATGACTTATGAGTCGATCTTTATATGACTATATTAGTATATATTCCAAGAAAATGCGCTAACTCTGTGGTGTCTGAAATATCTGAAACCAAAGGAATAGTATTAAAAATCAAATAAATTATCGATGACGCATGTGTTTCTATAGTATCCTGTATCGTGGCAAAAGAACCAATCAACGTTTACGAACGTATAATGTCCGTGAATAATTAGCGCTGCAACCCAACTCTTCCGCGTTTTCAAATCAATTGTTTAACTAAAATTCAAAATCGTATATTTAGCGATAAACGGGATTAGAGTTGGGTACCCTGACTATTGTATTGCTACCTTTATTCTAAAATCATAGTTTTATATTTAAGGTAGTATTATTTATGAGACAAAAACCCAATCGATTTTAACTTAACAACCAGTCCCACTTTGCAAGAGGAAATTTGCAGTATATTTACCTCGAACATACCCCGTAAAAATTTAAAAAAGTTCAAAACATAAAAGATGTTATAGCATAATAAACTCACTTAACTCGTTATAACTCATTTGACTCATTAGTGCACGAACATATTTAAATTCTACAGGTCATACAGCAGCGCATTTTCTACGAATTATGCTCGGGGGCTTTTTTACAACGAATACGCCTTATATTCAAACTACCGCTATATATTAGCGTAATGTGTATGCGAAGAAAAAACTCTTGAGTATTTTATGCTTGAGCGAAAATGTAGCCGTATAGAAATTCGGCTTTAGTCTTGACGTTATTGATGTATGATTTTGATTAATTCAATCGACGTTATATTTTGGTTAGTGCAAAGGACGTTTTAATCGTGACGTTATATTGTCGTTTTATTTTGATTAGTTCAAATGACGTTTTAGTCGTGACGTTATATTGACGTTTTATCTGGTTGGTTCAAGTGAAGTTTTAGTCGTGACGTTTTATTGACGTGTTTTATCTTGATTCGTTCAAATAAAGTTTCAGATTTAACGTTAATGAAACGTTTCATTCTGGTTAAAAACGTTAGTACCTGATACGGACGTAAAAAAAAAAAAAAACGTGTAAAAAACGTTTCATGCTCACTTGCTTAACTTATAAAAGAAGTTATGTTTCGACATTTGTAATTTACTGAACATAGACAATTGAATTTGTGACCATTTGAAATGTAGCTACAATTATTTTTGGTGTATCAGGGCGGGATGGGAAAGACTTCCAAATAACTTTGCATATAATTTATATAGAGTAATTTGAATCCATCTGATTTATTTTACGGGTTTTTATTCTAGGTTCTATTCAATGGATGCGCTTATCATCATCTAGTTCAACAATTCAAGCGAGAAGCCTTGCTTATATTCGATTCAACAACAACGGATCTTGCCGAATCAATACAGGCTTGTAACTACAGCAATCGTTATCATACACTAAGTCTACCAGATAGCGTAAATGCTTCATTTCTTTACAAAGAAATGTATCCTTGGAAAACTACTGCAGTAAAACTTTTTATGATATTATGCCAATACGAAAAAACAGTTCTCATATTGAGAGTACTAAAATCATTAAACCTACAATCCAGCGACTACATATGTGTTGTTAGTTATAGTGAAATATGGTATAGGGATTTAGACATGCCAAAAAATACTTTTACTTTAAAGGTTAATACACACTTGAAATCAAGGTATGTAACAGTTTTTGAAATTCAGTCTACTACCCCGACAATTCGCTAAGGCAGTCAAAATAAGACAATCCATAGATCAAAATTGATGTTACATGATTATGACATCCATTTCTACCAATGGCAAGTCTTCTTTCGACATTCACAGCGAGCTTTTCACCTATTAGATATCAACCATTATGCATTAATAATTTCCGTATCGTTATTACATTCATTGGCAATCTCTAGTTCGATATTTTAAGGGAATGTAGGTCGTGGTATGGAAGTACGATCATATTTGATTGAAATCATTCTTCCCGATCCTGCATTTAAGGGATTTTCGTCACCTTAGTAAGCATGACCAGGCTAGAAATTGACCGTGTTAGTTTCAAGATATCGAAGAAAGATACATACTTTCGCAAAAAAAAAAAAAAAAAAATGTTTAAAAAAAGAGCATGTCAAAGAGCATGTCATAACACGTTGAATAAACAAATTTATTTAGGAGGGGTATCCATAAAAATATTCAGAATTGCGGTTTGAAATTAAGCATGACCAAGCCTTAGCCAAATTTTGCTGACGCTTATAAAAAGAACGTTGGATAGACAGACATCCTATGATTTTAATATTTACTTCAAATGCACAATAATTTTCAAACAAATTATCAAGAAAAGAAAATCAAACACAGTTGTTTACTTTTTTAGTTTATACTTAAATTTGATTATATTTTGTTTATAAATTTAAAACTTTTAAGACCCGTGCATTGCGGATATCAATTTTTTCTAACTATTTTTTTGCATCGTTTTTGGGATATTTTTGCACGATTTAACTTTGTGATTCTTAGTTTTTACGTTTCACACAACATTTCATAAGCCAAGTTTATTGGCATTTTAACCCATTTTTAACCATAAATGACATACCCTGGTCAGTAAATTGCACATTTAAATTTCATAATGTCCTAATTATGATTAATGAGGGTGTGTTAATTACATACCAAATGCCTTTAGCTCAATTTATGGGCCAGTTAATCAATCACTGAGTGGCACCGTAAAAACAAGGAGATTGTGTAGAATGAATGTAAATATTAATCTGAATAAAAAGGCGGGAAACCGCGCCTATATACAAAGTTCCTCACGTGTTAATCACGTGACGTAAAATATAATAATAGTAATCCACACTCCCCCGATTGAGGAGGCTCAAGTGCTTGTAACTTGGTTAATGTTGCTATCTGAGATAAAGGCGATTCACATCACTACATGTAGCCCATGAGTTTGATTTAATTGTTTACTGTAAATTAGGTGATTCGGCGTTAAAAATTCTTCTACAAGTTCATTGTACGTATATGTCAATGGTCGGTTGTTGAGTATTCCTTCGATTTCAGTTAATACTGTTATCATTTCATCATACGAGACACGAGTATTTAATAAGATCTTTCGTAAACCACGTTTAACGAGTTGTACTAGACGCTCAAAAAACCCTCCCCACCAGGGAGAAAAGGGAGGATTGAATTGCCAAGTAATGCCTTTTAGTAATGAAATATTGGACATCACCACTGGTAAATGTGCTCGCATCGTCCAAAATTGTTTTTGATGGAATGCCTTGTCGATTTATAAGTTTTTGAAACGCTCGAATGAAGGATTTACTAAAATTGTCCGAAACAATCTTTAAATGTATTGCTCTTGTTACATGTAAATAAGCAAATCGACGCTTTATACATATCTTCACTGTCATTTTAAACATCTTTAACAAAAACAGGACCCACATAATCTAGTCCCGTCACTATAAACGGAAAGTCAAATGTTACCCCCGAATTTGGCAATGCTGGAGTGTCTGGATAATTATAAGGTTTCGATGCAAAATACTTATAAAAGAAGCAGGAATGTACAAAAATTCTTATTAAACTTCTAGCTTTAGGAATCCAATATCTCGTTTTCAGTTCCGCTAATGTTTCTGGAACGCGTTGATGTTTCACAGTTTCATGGGTTTCAGCAATAATAAGACGGGTGAAGTCACATCTTGAAGGTAATAATACTTCATATCATAACACATGAATGAGTTTTTCAGACGACCTTTACAACGAATCAAACCTTTCTCATCTACAATCTTAGACATTAATATAGGGACTTTTTTTAAATTTCGACAAATAATACACCTCAGAGATTTATCTTGTAGACATAAGACTTTTGCGCCAATCGTCTTGCTAATCAAAATTATATACTTTTTTTCCATGTTGAAATTTCGAATTTTTGCAAATATTTCACTTTGTCCACAGTATATTTGGCCAGGATTGAAAAGATGTTCAACTGATTGTTTAATTGTTCATATTTCTTTCTATTGTTGATAAATTCTTTCTGCGCATCTTTTATCCATAACATTCGAGAGTTTTCTATGTCTTTAGCTGTTATCATAGAGAAAATCTCACCACTAGACTGGATTCCACAAACACCTTGATTCTTATCTTCAACACAATGCCTAATTATACTAGGTTGAATTTCTAAATCTTCTGATTGTTTACCAAGCTGTACTTCTTCTTCTTTAGTTTTACTTCTTAAGCTATATTTACACTGTCAACTTACGGTAGAATCCGCGACATTCGTAATAACACTAGACGTTCGACTTACAATATAGTCTGCGACATTTTTATCAATAACACTAGACTGTCGACTTACAGAACAATCTGCGACATTTTTATCAATAACACTAGACTATCCTTACAGTAGACTCTGCGACATCTTCATCAACAACACTAGACTGTCGACTTACAGTAGAATCTGCGTCATTTTCATAAGTAACACTAGACTGCCAACTTACAGTAGAATCCGCGACGTTTTCATCAATAACACTAGATTGTCGATAACAGTATAGTTTCATCAATATTACATTGCCGACTGACGGTATAATTTGCGGCTTCAATACTAATTTGTCTTTTCAACACACATTGCTTCAATAAAGCAATAAACTTAATGACAATTGAGGTAACTTTCAGGAGTTTATAACAGGTAATAAAACGTTTAGAACTACACTTTAGTATGATCAAGCTGAATTAGATTGGAATTTCTTAAGATTAAATGAAGCGTCGTTAAACTTCTGTTTATACTTCATGAAAAATAATTGTGCATCCTCAACTGTGTTACTTCCTGACATTAAATCATCCACGTGCAAAGACTGCAACACCTTATCAACAAACCCAGGGTCAACACTTCTATATTTCTCAGCATATTCAATAAGCGTTTCTTCTAACAGAAAAAGTAAGTAAGTAAGTAATCGGAAGTTTAATGTCCTCAGGGAATCCACATCAATTCAGTGGTTCTTCCTCCTATCAATTAAGTTAACTCACCGCTATAGATACGTGAAAGCATTTCTCTAACTTGCTTCAGGCCAGCATGCGGTCAGTCCATGGCTCCTAATGGGCTGAGTACGCTGCATTTAAAGCGCATCGGAGTGGAGTATCGATTCCAGTTTCTAGAGCGGGATTTGAACCTCGACCGTACTGGTGGAAACCGAAGGTGCATACCACTACAACATCGCACCATCGCCATCACCATCGCCGCAAGAAGTTACTTCGAACAATACTGGACACACACGCATCGTCACTATTTCAAATCATTGAAACTTTTAAAATTCGAATCAAAATTCTGAAACCAAAGAAACCTCACAAAATCTCTCTGACTGGGGTGCAACAGAATCTGCAAAGCCGCTTTTTCAATATCTGCAACAAACCCTATATTATGCAAACGAAACCTCAGTAAAACTCCAAAAAGAGATCGAGTCAACGAAGGACCAGAATAAAGACAGTCGTTCAAAGATCCATCAACATTAGATGCACTAGTATAAAAAAAAACTCTAACTTTTGAGGTTGCCTTCCCTTCTTTCACTATTGCTCTATGTGGTAAGTAGTGAACTCTACCAACAACAGGGTCAACAAATTCTTGCAACGAATCACTCCTACCCGGCTAATACAGCACCATGTTAAATCTTGATACCACTAAGTGAAATCGAGGCATTGATTTGGTCGAGTTGGCTCCATAATATATACCAAAATTTGGCGAGTGTTTTGTTTGTTCGGTCAGTGCGTGTTCTAAGTTCTAAGCAATACAACGCGCCTTGACTTCAGTTTCTTTGCGAAAAGAAGAGAAGAGTATTTGAAGCTATCTGGTGGAAGTTTGAATTAACCTTTCACTTTTGTTAGAAAAGCACAGATATAAACCGGCTACAAGCAACTTTTGTGGCCAATACTTTTGTTCATTTACCTCTTTTTGTTCTATAATATGTGTATTAGCTGGCTATATGTAAAAATGTGTGTTGTGTTAGCCCTGTGCAGTTAATTCGTAATTTTAAATGTCTTACGAATATATATACATACATTTTAAAAACAATTTGTTTTCTACTTTTGAGTTTAAATTTCATTTTTTTAAATGTTTTGCACTTTTCGCCTTCATAGCAAATAATTAATCATTAAATGATAACCATTTTTTGTAAAAAAATCTTATCTATTATATTCTGTATGTTTATTATAAAAACGATTGAAACAAGATCATATGATCATATAAACAATTTTATCACAAATCAATTACCGTTTGAATGAGACTAAGAATCTCCACCGCAAATGTTTTTTATTTAGTATTCTCTTGAAGTCCTCTTGGCTCTTTAATAGCATGAAGGAGGCAGCGCTAGACTTAGCCTCTTCTAGGGAGACTCTCACCACAGCTAAAACGTGATGTGGAACCGGCTAGCTAAACTGAAATGATCGTATAAACGAGTTTATCACAGTCTGGTACGCATTAATAGCGGGATTGTTCGCGCAAAGATGCGTCTAGTTTTACTTCATAACGGTTTCAAGAAACGAAATATTCACTTAAAATTCCTGTAAAACATCAGGATCATCATATTTGACTCCAGTGGATTCAATGTCCCAAAAAGTATTTAACGTCTTACTCAAAAGATCGTTCTCAGATAACTCTTAGATAACTTTTAACGCAAATGTTTTACTAAAATTAACACTAGTCGACATCACAGTGTTAGTAGGTACTACAATCTGTCCACTGAAAACATATCCCGAAATTGAGTCTAAAGTTACAGGAACTGACGACATCTTGTCGAGTTTGACGACTTTTCATGAGATAAATAACCAATAGTAGTCTGCTCCAATTAATATATCAATAGTAAGTGCTATCAGCTAAGCTCAAGTTTTTCAAATGTCTTCAACTTTGTCTTGCCAAGTTGACTAGTTGACTTGAAATTGGTGTACCAATATCGGAGACTAACGCTGTCACGTAAACTGAAATTTTTTTTTTGCACTTATTACACAAAATTTTACTTGATCAAAATTACGTTCTTTATTTTCACTAGCAAATGTTTTTAGAAGCACACTTGACTTTTTCTCTGTTGGGCATTTTAATCATTCTTTTGCTGACGGTGTGATATAACTAGTTTGCGATCCAGGGTAAAAAAGGATGCGCAAGAAAACTGATCGATTTTCGTTAACACTATACAGATTATAAACTTTGGCAGTAGCTGTTTGTAGACCCATGTTTCGGCTTGAAACGAATAATGCACTGTTTTCATCATGATTGTCTATATTTTTATTTTCACTGTTTTCTACTACTAAACACATTTAAAACAAGATATTTTGCAATGTGTCCCTGCCTTAAACATTTAAAACATCTACCATTGTTTTTAATAATTGATTTTCTAGCTTGTACGGCAGTAACTATTGTGCATTTGTGCGCATTGTGCTTATGCCTATCGCAAAATAAACACCCGCATTTCTCGATTTTCTTCTCATGACTTCGTGACTTGAAGAATGCGCCTGTTGAGAAGTATTTTTCTCTCTCAGCACTGTTGATTTGTTGTAGTAGTCAAACGCTCTCTAGCCACGACTTCCTCTCTAAATAATTGCAATACGGCGTCAATATCCCAAATTCCTTTACCCAAATTTCTGGAAATAATTAAATTTAGTTCTCGAGGAATTTTAGAAGTTAAAATAGGAATCAACATAGGTCGGTACTGTTTTGAGTCTATTCCTAAATTACGAAGACTTTTTACTTGCGATTCAATTTTATCATAAACTTTTCTAATACCCGTAGTATTGGAGACAGTTTTAATGGGCTCCATTTTTAACAAATTATTCATGTTTGACGAAATTAAGACTTGCTCGTCACCAAATCTGGATTGTAACACATCGATTGCAGATAAATAATTGCCATTCGAGAGACTCAACCCAGCGACTGTTCCAGCTACAGTGCCTTCTAAAAGATTTCTGAAATATGTAATTTTTTGAATGTTTGATATTTGATCGTTTGGATTGATAGTAGAATCAAATGAGTCAAAAAATGTTTTCCATTTCGTCGGATGTCCCTTAAATTTTGCAAGTTCAAGTTTTGAGAGTTTGACAATCCTAGCTGAAGTGCTCGAGACAGCTGATACAGTACTTCTATTATCGAGACTCTAGTAATTTTTCTTACCTTCATAACGTTTTCTTTTACTGCTAATTTATATCATATAATATCATGTCATATAATATAACGTCCTCATCCTCAATTAATTCCAATAATTCATTATGTAACTCATAAACAGTAAGACTCTCTGACTCGACCGTTTCTAATAACGGCCATAACAACTCCACTATTATTTTCATAGTCAACAAGAAGAGCGTCTAAAGACTTCTAAACAGTTTTTAACGATTTCTTTAAACCATTTTGATGAAATTTCTTCTTCTTTATAAGAGCACCGTTTAAAGCCATACTAACTTTAAAATAACTTGATAAAATATTACAGTGGACTCTCTATAATTCTGTATAATATTGTTTATTACCGCAACTATACTAAACCAGAGAAATCAAGTTTTCTGCAAAAATCGGATGAAATATGTTCCAAGAAACATCACATTTTCTGGAAAAATATATATTCTGAAAATATATTCTGAAAAATTAGGAAACGTTCCAAAAATATATTTGTAACGATTTCGACGATAAAATACCCAAGGAACAGGCAACGTCACACCAACGTCAAAAAGACGTCAAACCGACGTTATTTCCAGATAGACATGACTTCTTGTTCCGGAAGGGTACCGGACGAGCGTTAACCACTAAGGAGACAACGATTTACAATAAACTAAATCTCCCAAGAACTTAAACACTTCCATATATACAATACATAAAGACACATTTTTACATGATAACATATCCGCTTCATGAGAACCTTCTCTTATTCTGTAGATATTATTAAATGTAGAATTTGAGCAGTAGTGTTTATCATCTTTACAGATCTAGTATATATTGTTTATTTATTACTTCATAACCGATCATAACGATAATATATCAATTTCAACGTCTGTGGTTCTTTACCCACACTTTGTCTACCATTGGCAATGGTTATATTGACGTAATTCTTAATTTGGTGTGTGTATACGTATTTTTTAAATGTAATGTTAGTAAGAATTAAGCAGAAATGCAGCCAGGCAAGTTAAACAAAGTTTAAATAAAAAATATAGTAGCTACTTACCACCCATTTGAATATAATTCCTCTCTTCTAAGCGTGGAAAGATATCCCTGTGTTTGTTACAGAACAAACTTTCCGCGCCTTTTGCCCAAAGCATCCACCGTAACACCGTTATAAAAAAACTTTAACATAAAAGCCTATCACATTCACAGATTTACATGTAGCCAATTTGCATTCCCAAAGGTATCATTTAGAAACTGTATAATAATAAAAAAGCTTTTACGCCCTACCACATATGCACTAATTTATGTTCAAATATTCCAATGGACTTGTTCAAAGTCAGCAGTAATTACGCTAGAATAACTTCAAAGACGTTTTTCTAGCATCTCAGCTACGAATATTTGAACAGGGTTTTGGCCCACTGAATTTTTATTATTATATGAATTTAATGTTTAAACTTTTCATGATCGTCCGAAATGCTTAAAAATAATTTTAACTACTATTAAATATGGTATCTAGCGCTATTTAATTCTACTAGAAAGGATCAAACGCTCTACCTAAGTTTTCTGTGGTCAGAAAAGTTTATCTTTTCCAGTTCTTGATTTTAGAAAAGATTTTGAATCAGTAAAAAGGGAGGAAGCTCTCATGTCGTCAGTAATATGATATTTCCTAGCTATTACCAACTTACAGAAATACCAACTTTTCCAGTTTTATGGAAATATGATATTTTCAAGTAACATGCAGAAATATCAACTTTCCCATTACAATGACAATATGATGTATTCACATAGCAAATAAAGGAAACTTCAACTGCCTTGCATAACTGCATGCGGAAATATAAATTAAGTGACGAAATCTAACATTTCATGCAGTGTTTATTTAAAGAAAAACGTCATATTCGGCTTATTTCACACACTTTTATCTGGTCTGTAAAATGAATATTCAAGTCGTTTCTGCCAGTGGGTCAATTACAATCGGGTGGAGAATGCAAAAGACAGACAGAAAAATATCCAAACTACCATATTAACACAGATGACTAGCTGTAAGCCTCTACCCTCGAAGGCGCAGCAAATACAAGGCAAATGTTTAAGAATTATTTTGCATTATTCCGTTCCGACTAATATCTAGTAATACCAAATTTCAACTGAATATGTATATCGATTGAATGTTTATTGAGGTAAAAATTTCAAAAATTGAGAGAGACTAAAAAGCAATGGATATTTTTCCAAAAATTATAAAATAATTTCGTTTTACGGACAATTTTAGTTTAGTTTACCAAATTTCCAGCAGTAAATATGAGGCGATTCTGCTTTCAATGGTAAGCACTTATGGATATTTTCAAATTAATTGCTACTTGATTTTTACAACTTATTCCTTTCTGGAATACTATAAGGTTCCAAAATCGTAAAAGCTAATTTCAAAAATACTTTAAGTGGCTTCAAGAAAGATCCATTAACAAAGGAAGCCATTGGGATATTGTCACCAAAAAAGTCAGAAAATGTTTCAAATTGATAAATACTAAAACTCAACAAGTTTCATGAGCATATAGTGTATAATATGTAGTACAAAAAATACCCAGTCTACACATGCTTAATGTGTTTTCAATTTTGTTAGTCTTGTGACCTTGTGGCCTATTTTCTAATTGCATTTTCAGTACGAACTATAGTAACACTACACCGGACGTCGAAGCAAGACTTGAGCAGACATACAGTGTATTGATCCTAAATCAAACATCAATGTGGTATATAATAGGGGAGGTGACGCCTACGAAAGTACATATCGGAAACATTATGTCTTACCTAATGATCGAAAAAGAAAGAAATAAAATAAAAGTTGTAACAATTGAACTACGTCCATTCACTTATTTTGATGATATTTATTATGACGAATATAAAAATAC
>JAULBZ010006807.1:0-12054 GCA_032360805.1 Neoturris breviconis | reverse complement strand
ATAAACGACTTTATGACAGTACGGTACACATTGAAAGCGAGATTGTTTACGCAAGGATGCGTCTAGTTCATGCTTAAATACTAAATGTGTGCATAGATATCTGATGTGTGATTTTTCAAACCCAAGGGTTTCTAGTTAAAGTTTATTAAATACTGTAACTATAAAAGTATGTAGTCATTAAGAGAGAATGTCGGGATTGCCTCCCTGCAAATTATGTGAATAAAATAAATTTTGATCCCCCTGAAAAAAAACCCCAAAAACATAGCCTCTTTTCTTATGACTATAGTTCAACTAGCCTGTTTCCCCAAGCTTGACGTCGAGTGCAACCTCGTTCGTATTTCCAAAAGGCAGAAAGCCCTAGGAACGAAGCTGCGTCAAGTGGGGAAAACGCTGGCGAAGTACCACACGGCGCTTTTTTGCCGTTGTGAGAATAAGCTGTACTATTAGTGAGACGTTTATTGGAACGTATTTTAAAATTGACAAAATGCATAGGTTCCGAGACAGTTGTTGTGACGGATATGAAGCATTTGCATGGATGTATATGATGTGTATGTACTTTTATTTTGTCTTTAACATTCAAGATTAGTCTTTTGACTCATCTTGAATGTGTCAGATAATAGATGTTTTATGGGTATACATTTACATTATAATTATTTTTATTTATTGAGAAATCTTGGTGTTGAATCATGTCCCTTGACATTTGTTCAATGCAAAGAAGTTTCATTGAAATCCATTTAATCAATTGGCTGCAAAAGGACCTAAGATCCTAAGCCCTAAATCTTAAGTTTAATCGATAAGCACCCGAGGTCGTTCAATTGGTTATGTTTTATTTGTGGTTTGTAGTTTACGTAAAATCTCTCATAATTTATGAAAAAGGGTTACAGGCACGAGCCTTTTTTAGCATCTCCGTACGCAAAGATGCACGCACGGACTTTTTTTGAACATTTCATGGCCGGGGGGGAGGGGTTTGGGGGCGGATTCCACCTCCCCCTCCATAACTTTTGAACGACTCATAGTATAAGGTTGAAACTTGATAGGCAAATACTGTATCATGAAAGGAACAAAATGGCAGCATCTTTTTTTTTACTGACGTCAGCATTTTTCTGATGACGTCATCACAAATATTTTGAAATAGCATATTTTGCTCAAAATCAGTACATTCTTAGAAATACGATAAAAATAGTTCTAGATAACATTTTTCCATTCTGTTTTTTCAGTTTTAGACAGGTATTTTGTTGTCTTTAACATAGTTTTTGGATTTTTAACAAAAACATTGCAGAATGCCAAAATTATTGTCCGAAAATCCCTAAAAATCCGTTTTTTAAATTTTTGGGAAAATCGGGGAAAGTATAAACCGAACAAGTAAGTATTAACCAAACAGGAGTTATTGCAAAATAGGTTATTGACAATTTACATAGGATTTTTCCATGTAGAAATAGGTGGTCTCAGGTTATGACCCATATAATTTGATCCCTTTAATTAATGAAGCTGAAATATTTACAATTTGTGTCTAATAGATAGTTTCAAAAAGTCAGAGAGTTTCAGTTCCATTGCTTTAGTGGTTCAGCAGACTTTATAAATAATAATGTGACAGGAGGCGGAATCCGCTTCCACCCGGCCTAAATAGGGTTAAACATGCATTTATCAGTGGACGTATACGGAATCAATAATGCTTGAACTCCTTCACTTACATCTGTCTTTTTGTTTTGCAGTAAACTATTCTCATCTTCAATGAATACATCAACCTCAAAATTGTTGCCATCCATTCTTAGAAATAAAATTTGTAAATCAAAACATTGTGGCACTAAAGCGAACTTTTCATTTTTCTTTGTAAATATTTAACAGAACAAGTTATAACATACACCCTACTTTCTAAAGCATGTAAGTTACACATCAGCATACTTAATTTTATTCGAAAGGTTTGATTGTTGTTTTTTTTAAAAAAAGCTAAATCCTGTCTATATTATATTTTTGGCATTGTTTACACCATGTAGGCGCATCTACCTTGTAATTGATATATCCGAACCCGACGTAAATATCCCATGGGCATAAACAACAACTCTAATGATGATTGATTAATGATAATAATAATAATGATTGTATAATTACTCAGAGATGATTAATTTAATCAATATAAAAAACAACAAGAAACTTTTAGGCTTTAACAATTTCCGCTTCTTAAAAAATGGGCCGAGAAGTATGTGTAACTAGCTCGAGTATTGTACTTAATGTTCCTTCGAAACATTACCTTCGGTGACGTTAGGCTTCTTGTGAACAGAGAGTATGAGGACGGTAAATATTGTATTCCCTTAAGTACCCATGCTGCCCCCTTAGATAGAAATGTTCATATAAGTGCCTTCCCTAAATACGCGCTGCCTTGATAACGAATGTTTTTAGTAAACTTATCCTTAAGAAAGAAAATCTGACGGCAGCTAGTGACGGTGGAGATAATACATTTGTCAACGGCACATAATCTGATGTAGAGGAGCCAGCACAACTCATTGATCATGTTTCCGTTAATTTTCACTTCATATTGGAATAAGTGCATATTTTTCGCATACAATCTTGGCCAAATATACTGTGGACAAAGTAAATTTTTTCAAAAATTCGAAATTTCAACTTAGAAAAAAAGTCTGTAATTTTGATTAGCAAGACGAATGGCGCAAAAATCCAAATTTGCTCCAAAAGTCTGGGTATTAGGCTGCTGGAAACAACAGAATTCGTCGAGTTTGCGAAAATTCCTAGGATCCTAAGTTTTAAGATTTAAGGCTACTCGATAAATCTCTAGGGAGTTCTCGTGGTCGTTTTCCACATTTTTGTTTTACTTATGGCGTGTATTGTTGGTCGAAATTTGTAAAATGTCCTTTATTGAATGTTCAAGACTGTAGTTGTATTTATTGCTTACAAAAGTGATTTTCATTGAAAATGTATAATTTCAAAATTTCATGGTAAAAGCCATCAAGGGATCAAATTTGAAGATATACCAACAAGAGAAAGTACGATTTTCAGAACTTCAATATGACGTCACCATCGTGGCTGTCATTATGCTTTTAAATTTATCATAGTGGCATAAGCAGTGAAGTGGCCTAGTATGAATGTAAACCTCAAACTGGAAGTACAGTTTTCAGAAAACAACTTTGGCATCACTATAATTATGTCTTCAAATTGCTCAGGGTGTCACAAGCTGTCAAGTGATCAAGTATGAAGATATGCCAACAACAGAAAGTTTCAATTTTAGAAAATTAATATGACGTCATCATATGGCCGTCATTATTCCGTCAAGTGACCAAGTATGAATGTAAACCTATTACTGAAAGTGTGATTTTCATAAAATCACTATGACGTCATCACTGTCATGACTGTCATTATGCCTTCAAATTTCTCATGGTGCCACAAGTGGTCAAGTGCCGAATTGACCATAACCCTATAACCTAAATCACACCATAAACCATAACATAATCAAACCTAAACCATACCCACACCGCAACCATAAACATACTATAACCACATTTTAACCATAACCAAATTTTAAACATAGCATAGCCATACCATAACTATACGGTAACCATATCATAACCACACCATATCCATAACATACCATAAACATAACCATACCGTTACCATATCCATATCGTAACTACAAACATTACCATACCATATCCAACCAACTAAAACCATCGACCACCAAGACTAACCGGCCAAAACCAACCAACTTTTCAAAAACGCCTGAATAGATTGAATGAGCCGATATTTTTGGTGGGTTTATATGTTCGTGTAGAACGGTGTAATAATATCCTCTCCATTAAAGATAACTATTATTGGTATGAAGCATAGTTGGCAGAGCCTCGTTATAATAGTCTCCAAGACGACCTTAGTATCACATTCTTAAAAGGAAGCCCAAACGATTACGTCATCAAAATGATAGTAACTTAGCGTGGAGTTTTATGATGAAACCCAGCTTACAAGGAGGAAGATGTGTTAAAGTTTTTGTGATAATTTCGTTGGTTATTTAGAAGAACTAAAAAGCTGCCAACATAATAAAACATTGGCGATAAAAAGAATATTCTGATAATAACACAGGTTAACCAACTTTGTTCCTAGAGCTTCTTGTCTTTTCCGTGTTTTAAAAGGCAAGAAGCCCTGGGAATGTAGCTTGAGTTCCAGTGTCGTAGTTAGGGACTGGAACTCAGGCTATGGGAACGAGGTTGGTAGGTTACTCTTCTTTTTGTGATGAACTTCTGTTATTCCAAATTTTGTCGCATGAATTCATTTTAATATTTATATTTACGGGGGTAAGGGGTTATGATATTAAAAATTATATGCTAAAACCACAGACTGCAGAATCGCGTATACCCACGTAAACCCGCGTATATAGTAGACCAAAAACTCGTTCAAAGTGTGCAGTTTTTGTCCATTAGGTAGATTATTCTGATGAATGATGAATCGGAAATATGTTAATAGAGATTTTTTGAAACCCCCTTGTGTGTTTCTCGAACATAAATACAATAATCTTTTAGCCAATTTTATACTAAAATAATTTCTATAATTCTCACAGAAAGACTACTAAATGCGGACCCGTATAACTTCTCATTCGCACTGTGATGGATAATGGATACGGACCTGTATTCAATAGTTTTTCAAGGTGTGTCTAAGAAGTACTTTTTCCCGTAAAAGTCAGGGACGCGTTTTTATTGCTGAGATAAATGATTGTGTAGAAGAGAAAACACATGGAGCTATCCAGGTTTGAAACCGATCATGCTGATCTTTCATTTAATTCAGAAGGATAGAATCGAACAAGGTAACCTAGTGGGCAAAAAGTTTTGAAGTCAGCAGTAACGACGTTCTAACGTCAGCAGTAACGACGTTCTAACGTCAGCAGTAACGACGTTCTAACGTCTTTACTACGGACTTTGAACAAGTTTTCGCCCACTAGGTAGTTTCAATGTCTGCTCTAAATTATGATTTACGTCATCCCAGTAGACAAAGTTTGGTTGAAAGTCTTTTAACAAGTGCACTGGGATATGATTGTGAAGTAGGATGAATAAAACCTAAACCCGGATGGGTTGCACTAAGTAATTTTCTTTTTTAACTTTATATACGCCATGATTTCCTCTATTAATCTAGACTACCGTATATTGCCGTACATAACCCCACGGACCGTGTATTGCCGTACATTCCGGAATTACCCGTAACCGTATCCGGTAGTCTTAAAAAAAACGCTAGGATATCTTTGTCCATGATTGGTGCGTAGATTTTCGTTAAATTTTTAATATAAATAATTGTCGCTAGATTCGATACAAGCTGATACATCCTGGTCAAATGAATCTGCAACAACTCAGAGAGCGCCGTTAGAACGCCGTGTAACCAGAATGTATCCCCAGTAGGCACACAACGTTGGATCAACGTTGAAACAACGTCACAACGATATTTGGACGTTAAACCAATGGCATGAGTCTGCTGGCTTTGCACTAGGAATTTATAGAAGGATATGCTATTCTTTCATACAGGTACAACTTCAAAATACAGTTCGTGTTGTTGATTTAAACCTTGGCAAGTATCGCTCATAACATAAATTATATAAGGATATGCTATTCTTCTAGATTCAATGCAGGTACAACTTCAAAATACAGTTCGTATTGTTGATCTAAACCTTGGTAAGTATCGCTCATAACATAAAGTGTGTAAACTCTTCTTCCAGTTTCTACTGGCGTAAAGAACACCAACGTTACTATAGTATCTTTGCTACGAACGAAGCCAACACGTTTCAACGCCACCAACTCATTACAATCCACTTCACCAACAACAAAAAACCAACCTTCGTCTTTTGGCTTAGAAAATAATGGTGTATACGCTTTCTGGTCGGAACGCTAAAATATAAAGATTTGAGTCATCTCCTTTGAAAAAGTACCATATAAAAATGTTGTATTTAATGGACACCCAAAAACAAGTAGTCCAATACTAAGACGAGCAGAGCTACAAATTGATTTTTTCTTTTCATTGAAATAAGTTACCAGTTTCTTAATCCAGCAGATAAAACCGTGGTCAAATAACGACGAATCTAAACCCTGAACGTTAATTTAATATTATTTTCGTCTAATTTGACCATGATGAACATGTGAGTAAAGGAGATTTCGTTCGTGCAAATTCTAAATGAAGCCATCACATTGGTTGAAAGCGACGCCCAGTGAAAACCCGCGTTAATTATTACCTTTTGACTCAATTGTTTTCTACTCAACTTAATCTTCATCGTATATTCTTGATCAGCATGAACTTCCATCCATACACGATCTGCTCGATTGTAATCATTTAAATCAACATCACGCTTCTTTTTACTCAATTCACCAGATTCCAACTTCCATTCACCACACATTGTAACACCAATATCAATTATGGGTAAATGAGACAAGACTTGATATATCTACACGAGATATTCGAAATGAGAGAAAATAAGTTAGAATGGAACAAGTAAACTGTAGTTATAACCGTCGGATATCACCTGTGGAAAAGTGTTTAATTAAACTATACTTTATTCTAAAACACAATCCACAGGTGATTGTTAGACTCAATTTGATGAGTTAGGCAGCTTTTACATGGACCCCTAAACGAGTTTCACCCTAAACGATCTTGCATTTGATAAGAAACCAATCAAATGCAAGAAAGAGCGTTTAGGGTGAAACTCATTTAGGGGTGCATGTAAAGGCTCTCTTAGTTATGATACCATAATGTTATTCATATAGTAATTGGTTACGAATCACCAGAATCGTATCTGGAACAAGTCAACGGCAACTTGAAACCGGTCAACCCAGACCTCTCATGCTACCGTTGCGAAAAGCTCTCTAGTTTCATGTCCCAGCGCATCTATACAGTTTAAAGTCATAAGGAATACGAAAGTCGTTTATAACATATTGCCAGGTATACCTGTTCAATTTGCTTCCTGTTCATTGTTTTACTCAACATTGTTTCCAATGCATTCGAATTCACTTGACAAACATGAAGCAGTTCTGGCAGACTCTCAATGTAACGATTAGAAATAGATCTAGAAGAATGAAAACAAAATATTAATAATTGATGTATAGTAGACTGACGTTATCAAAATTGTCAGAATCAGGAAATCGGATTCCAAAAAAGATGGTTGGAAATACAAAGTGATACACTCCGTAATGCTACACATCATAGCTTTGTTGTACTCCATCTTTCATTTTTAGAACGCAAACAAATAAAGAAAGTCAAAATGCGATGCACGGAAAGTTTTTAGCATTATCACCAACATTGTAATGCAATACCAACCAATTACAAGATCTCAGACTTAGGACTCTTCTAAGTTGTTGTATCCTAGCTGGTACGTAACGTCTAAGCAACGTCGTTTGGACATTGACTAGACGTTGCGTGTCACACATACCTCATTTTGGATGCAACTTTAAATTCCTTCAAAATCTCTTGTGTAACTTTCGGTAACATCAACAACGAGCTATCGTAATACCAACGTCCCTGTATCACCATTTGAATTAAATTAATAATTTGCAGAACGGTTGCTAACCAACCTTTATCAGCAGAAATATCAATCATTGCTTGCATGATACGAATGGCTTGATCAAGAACAGATTTTGTATCAGTTCCATAGTCAGCGATAGGTAGTTGTGCACGAGAGAAATGAGCTTGAAGTAGTAGATGGGCTTTTGTATGTGGACTGTCATATGTGTATTGATCAACTTTTATAGGTAACATTTCAGCTAGTTCTCTAAAAGAGATATTATTCCCCGATAGAGTATATATTTTAAAAGGCCAACTTAGGAAGTAACAAGTAAAGTAATGCGAAGTAGGGTGCTGAGTCAAATATCTTGCAATTGATTGGTTTCTTCGTACTGAATAATCAATCAATCACAAGCTTGTTGATATGGCACTCTTCGTTGAAGATTTATTTAAGCCAAATTTACCCAATATCGGCTCGTTTAATTAAACCTACGGCTCAATGGGCAAAATCTTGTTCCAATTCCACAGTAAAGACGTTAGAAAGTTTTCTTAGCATCTCTACTGCGGACTTTGAACAAGATCTTACCCACTGGGCAATAGGTCTAGCTTTTTTGGTAGAATTAAAGAAATTTGATCAAATTCAGAAGAAAAAAGAAAAAAAACTACGCAGATGGGTGATGAGTCAACTTCGGTACGAAGAAACCAATCCATTGAAAGATCGTTGACTCTTCATTCCTCTTTGTAACTTTACGAGACTGTCCCTTACGCATTCATTTGATCTTCATTATGTCTGACAGGAAGTTCATCATATTCTTGTGCATCGCATAGAATTTTAAGTAAATCTTCAACTGTTAATTCTTCTTTCAGCCTCGTTCTGAACATACGTAATGTAAGATGACTGAGATAGTAATATGACGCAATGCGACCAAGTACAGTAGGCTCTAAACTTCGTTCGTCCTAAAAAATATTCATAAATGCAACTTTTTTAAGGGCATTTGCAGATTTTGATGAAACTTTGGGCCGATATTTGTCTAGCTACAAACCATCTATTTTGGGCCGATATTTTGACTACCGGTCATCTACAAATATTTCAAGGTTATTTCATTTTCCGAATGGGCCAAAACTTGTTTCAACGTTATTCTGGCGTCTTCACTGCTGACTCTGAACAAGTTTTAGCCCACTGTGTTTTACGTGTTTTAGCACAGTAGCAGTGGTTGAAATAAGAAATATGCACTGTGGAGGAGTGATTTTTGAGCATAGCATTGCTATGAGTATCACTATTGAGTATAGTTAACGTATCAGTGTTGGTCTCCAAACGATGTGCAAAATGTAGTAGAAAGTCAAAAGAAGACAATCCATCAGTAGAAATTTACATAACAAGACATGCGACGTCAATATGGTAGAATTAAACACAGCGAACGAGGTTGTTATATCAGTATGTTTATAATTCATCGTGCGGAAAAAAACAAGCGTTAAAATAATTACCAGTCATCATTGTAGAGGAGACTGTTCTGAAAAATCTCTTCTCCACAGTTATGACCGGCAGATATTTTAACCCCTTGAAGAAACAAAATGGAGATCATTACTGAGTCTGCCACTATATATTATTAGAAAGAAAATTCGCCGTGAATCAAAAAGAAAACGTTCCTTTGGTAGAAATTGACAACATGTGACGTCAATTTCTACCAATGGAATGTCTTCTTTTGGTTTTCGCAACAAATTTCGCCTCGTGGAAATCAACCTTTAATCAACAAATACCTCCATAACATCGATGCAATATGAACATTGTAACTCATATACAGCACCTTCAATGAGATTCGATAAAAACGTATTTACAGAATCATGGTCTGTATCATCTAGATGATAATATGTTGGATTCATTATCAAACGTCTGAAAAAGTAAGTCCACGTCATGTAATCCATAGCATCTTGTTTTGATGCTATAGTGCTAGCCACGATTTCTGCATTCAAATGATCAGGAAGTACTTCAAGAAGACTGAAATAAAGGAAATAAACCTATTATTTGAGTTTTAAAGATACATCAAACTGCACACAAAAAACACAATAAATTCTACCATTTTTGGTATTGCATAGAATAACTACTGTTTCAAGTGACAACCATATATGATTGATTTAGTGCAAGTTGCAAGTCACGGAAACGATGACACAGATAGAAATGCTATCAAAGAGCATAATTTAGTCATGCTTAGTTGATGGATGTGAAAATATGTTGTAGCTCAATGTCTACATTATTTGTAAACTAATCATATGTAAACTAGACGTGCCACGTACAGTGTCCTAAATCCCGGTTCTGCAACACAGGCCTAACTATGGGGGTCCCGGCAATCGGATCCAACCTACAGGGTTCCAGTCCTGGGTATGTTTCGGGTGCCACCAAATCAGGGTATAATCTCTGGCCCTGGGTCAAATCATTACTTCTCGGTCTAGGGTAACACCTAGGTACCATGAATAAGGGTCCAAGGTCCAAATATACCCTTCTGAGTACCAGGCTTTAGGTTTCTAGTCTTCATTCCCACCTATAAGGGTGCTAGGTATTAGGTCCTGAGATTCTTGATTAGGATTGACATCTCCAATGTTTATACACCTACGAGCAATTTACAGTTCAAATCAAGATGGATACTGCATCACGATGAATGCCACATGGATCAATGAAAACAAATACAAAGGAAGATAACTTACTTTGATTCAACAGGGAATGGCTCGTAAAGAAACTTCTTATAAAAATGTTTTTTTATATCCTGCACCAGTATCAATGCAACACCATGATCATCAAATTGTGGACGACCAGCACGTCCCATCATCTGCAACACATCAGTAATAGGGAAATCTACGTAACGTTTATCTTTACCATCGTAATATTCTGTACCTTTAACAATAACTAAATGAGCAGGAAAGTTCACACCCCATGCTAATGTTGATGTTGCGATGAGGATCTAAAAGAACAGAGGTCGATATCAGCAAAATGTTGTAGTATCTACAAAACACATACAAGCTTAAATAATATAACTGCTGGATATCACCTGTGGAGGAGTGTTTTTTTATAGTATAGTGAGTATAATACTCAAAAAACGCTCTTCCACAAGTGATGTTCGACAGATATATTCAGGCTTGACGTATAGAATTCAAGATCTTGCAACTGAAACCGATCAACAGTGGTCAAAAGAAGAGTAAATAATCACTGTGGAGGAAGAATTTTTAGTATAGCATCAGGTTAAAAAGCCTGAAGCTATGCTCAACAATCCCTCCTCCATAATGATTATTTACTCTTATTTTGACCACTGAATAGCAAATTTGAAGGCATCCTTCTCGGCAAGTCTAAATAATAACTGATGGATATCACCTGTAGAGGAGTGTTTTGAGAATAGTTTTTAGCTGCAAAGGTGAAAACTATACTAAATAAACACTCCTTCATAGACAGTTATTTCATGGTCTTCATGGTAATAGATTACCTGTATTTTGGAGTTAACAAACAACTCTTCAGATATCTTCCTATCTTTTTCATGGAGACCAGCATGATGAAGACCGATACCAAATGATAATGTTAACTTTAAGTTTTGGTCACGTACACCACTGATTAAATTTTCTATCTAGAAAAAGAGAGTATAGAATAATATTGAGACAAAGTTCCATCAATCAGTAGTCAAAATAAGAGTAAATAATCACTGTGGAGGAGAGATGTTTGAGCATTGCTTCATACTTCGCCAGTAATTATTTACTCCTAATCTAGTATCAAGTTTGTTTATTTCAAAGAACCCGATAAATTGCAATCTTCTAGTCAGATAAAACCATCTTATTTATTTATTAATATTCATTATAAATCATTGCAAAATCATCGCCATATAGTGGACATTCTAGAAAACATGAAAATGAACGCATCTTACCTCACCTTCAGGCATATGTAACCATTGTTTTGGATTATTATCACCAGCTAAATAAGCAACTAAGTCTAATGCAGTCAGTCTGGTTTGACGACGTGATGAAACAAAAATAAGTACTGGTTTATCTGGCGAATGTGTTTGAATACCTGAAACATAAAAAATAAATAAACCCAGTAGAAAAAACTTGTTCAAAGTCCGCAGTAAAGATGTTAGAACAACGTCGAATGGCGTTGTTCTAACATCTTTACTGCTGACTTTGAACAAATTTTTGTCGACTGAGAAATCATTCAACTCTTATAATTGATTTCTACTAGGTGAACAGTTCTCTGCGAAAACCAAAAGAAGACATTCCATTGGTTAAAAATTTACGTTGTTTTCATGCTGATCTGACATAGCTTGCAAACTGAGATTAGTCAACTTTTCATAACACAACTCAACTTTATTAAAATTATAAAATGTACCTTTGAAGCAAGGCTTATTCATTGTAGCCATTCGTGGACAGTAATGTTTACCAGGAAAACCAGCTATATGAACTTCTAATGGTACTGGACGAACAGATGGCCGGAAGTTGAATAATCCTTCCTAAAATATATAATGCAACATAATGCAACTACAATCCCTAACGTAAATATTTGAGACAAGGTGAATTTTGTGCAAAAATTCAGAATTTCAAATTAGGCAAAAA
>JAULBZ010006805.1:0-12055 GCA_032360805.1 Neoturris breviconis | reverse complement strand
GAGATAACTAGGTATTGCTAGAAGAGCGCGTGATCCAGTAGGTATAGTCTAATCTCTACACAAAAACAGAAAAGCAATTAGTATTAGTAATCACGTTAGAGTCACGTCTAAAACAACGATAGGTGTGGAAGCGGCTGATAACGACTGATACCAAGGGAATACCAATAACTGGCTCCCGATTCCAGAAAGTAGAGATTACAACTTTTTAAAAGCCATACACAAAGCAATTCACGATAAAACCTGGCCAACTATCAACAAGAGCGAAATTTTTATTAACACAAGAACTTCGAGAAATAAGAAAGATCTTAGAATTAAAACTTCGAATGTCACAGGATGCTTTCAGAACTTAACTGCAATATTATTAAATAATTTACCGACAATTATGAGAAACTATGCAAACTATAAAAGTTTTTGCTCCAATACGAGAGTATATCTGACGGACCAGGCGATTGCACGAAATTTAATTTTTTAGATGAATGTCTATCATTTTTCATGATTTTGCAGTACTAGGAGAGAGGTCAGTTAGTCACTGTGTAGGAGTGATGTTTCATCGCTTTTAGCCTGATGCCATGCTTCTTATCTCTCCTAAATTCTATTTTCAGCCTCGAATCTGGCTCAGGAGACACCGCTTATTTCTCTTTTACATGGAGTCCTCCTGAATTTGATTCTTGACCATGTTCCAACATGTTTTTACAAGCCACTGACGTCACCTTATGGGCACGTGGCATCTTATCAACTTTAAAGAGACCGTTTTCGAATATCAACCTCAAACAGCGTGCTTTCGGCGTTGAAGGGACGTCACGTACCGGTGGGGTTGCAGTTCACTAGATACTTCTAGATTTTTCTTCTTCTAGTTCACCTCACCCTCCCTTTATTCTACTTTTATCAGTATTATCATCGTTTTATTTTCGTTAATATTCATTTAACCTAATTTTGTAATAATGTATTAAAATAATGTATTATGTATATGTATAATACCCATTTTTAGTCAACCGAAACTCACACGAGTTATAATAACAGACATTTGACGTCTTTTCGACGTTGATAAGAAGCTGTGTGTTGGCATATAACATACTCTCTTTTCTTGTGACTATGCATGGAACGATGCCTCTTCGACGCGAATCGAAATAGTGCAGAGTCCATGCCTTTCAAAAACAATAATTCGATATTGTTTTTGACTGCGCCAAATAATTTTAACTGCATTAGAACTATTCTTCGCGTCTATTTCCTGATTCTACCATATACGAACCATGCTATTGTTTAATTTCTTTCAGATTGTAAATAATTGTTACAATGATGCACTGTATTATTTGATATTATCAAAACAAACACAAAACAAAAGAAAGAGAGAATCATTTCCCTGATTGAAAAACACCATGTGCCCAAACTGTAAATCAATTCTTTATTTATTTTCATTATCACGTGACGTTCGGAAACAAGCAACAACAAATTTATGTTTTGATGAATCGTTTTTTGAAGTGCTGAAAGATGCATTTTTACCAGGCGAAAAATACTAGCCAAAAGAAGAAATCCCATGAACATCAAAATGACGTCTCATGAACATCAAAACGATGTCCCATCAACGTCAAAACTACATCTCATCAACATCAAAACGACGTCCTATCATCGTCAAAATGACGTCCCGTCAACATCAAAACAATGTCCCATCAATATCAAAACGACGTCCAATCAACGTCAAAACAACGTCCCATCATCGTTATAACGACGTTCCATCAACGTCAAAACGACGCGTTCTTTATATTATGTGTAAACTAAAATCCTCAAGCTAAAAATATTGTTTTTATATTTCAAACAGTTATGTGGTCATGTTATGACGATTGTTCGACGTTGTCTAGCGACGATTGTTTGACGTTGTCTAGCGTCTTCACTGAGTTGAGTGTTTCACTAATCTGAATGGAACTGATGTGTCGTATATACACATCGCGTGGGTGGCTTTCTTCCGAATGGTATTTAGGAATATCCCACGCTGTGCATGCTAGTTTCTTTACGAATACGAGGTTAAAGGTACACAATCGTCTTACGTTGGTCAACATATATAAATATATATAAAATATATATCGAATTGTAATGATCATACCCAGATAAATAAAAATATCAGGAAAGTGTCAAAACGAGCATTTCTTTTAACCGGAAACGGAAATTGTTTATTCAACCAAGATGGCTGCAACACAGTGAACATAGAAAACACAGTATTTCCTACAACCTGGATCACTTTACACCAGTATTCATCCTTATGGAGTGAAACTTACAGGATATGTTACTAACAATATAAACCTTCATCTTGACTTTAAAAGGAAATTTAAAAAATAAAATCTGAAAGTGATTTTGTACCTTTAATATACATGCTTAGTTTCCAAGTAAAATAATTGTATTTCTTTAGACAAAACAGATCATGAATATTGTAATAAAGATGGAACAATTCTCAAAAAGTAGCTCATATCTATAAATAATTGAATCGAGAGATATAAGAGAAATAAAGGAAAAATATATAATTTATTTATAGGCAGCTAGTTTTTAAAAAGTGAAAAAAGATTGTTTAGATGGACATATGTGAAATGAGCTAAGAAGAAAAGTACACTCTTTTTTAAAAAAGAAAAAAAAGTTAATTCTGTAGCTAAGTGTATTTAAAAAGGGTTTTTAAAAATAAAGAGCGAGTACAATCAAGTTTACATTTTTAACGAAAATTTCACGAAACTATATTGTCGAATATTTCACGAAACTATATTGTCGAATATTTCACGAAACTATATTGTCGGAATACTTCACGAATTATCACTTTTAATATGAAATTTGTGGAGATGGATCTTGGCAACTTTCTTATCCCTTTAGTTTTAATGTTTTGCATCATTTTAGCTGTATTATGGATGTTAGGACGATGTAAATGTAAAGTTATGAGACGAAATGAGAAAACAGAAGATACGATCATTATTAACTTAAACTCAGGATTTAAAATAATTGTTTGTGACGTCATATTTTACTGTTGCTGGAGTTCAACAGACAGTTCAGCGGATATAATCAAGTATTATGATAAAATAAGTGTAATTAGTTTCCAGACTGCTATAACTTCAATGGATGAATGTGTCATTTGTAAGGAAGTATTCGATGTTGACAAACAAATTTGTACATTTAGTTGCAGTCACTTATTTCACGTTTCTTGCATTGTCAAATGGCTGAGCCAGCAAAAGAAGTGTCCACTTTGTTGGGCTGATATAAATACTATTAAAAAAGTTTAAAGAAATGTCCACTTTGTTCGTGTAAAAACATGAAATATTATTAGAACTTCTGTAAGTTCTATCTTAGTTGACTGAAAAACAAAAACGTTTTATAGCTGAATGTCTTTGTTAGCCGATTTACTAGGCGAAGCCTCTTTTTTACATATTTTTTATCCAACATTAATTAAAAGCTTTGTCTGTAAAACATGTTAATTGATCACAAGTTAATCACAAGTTTTGGAAGATCCCTTCGAGTATGCAGAAATAATAGTGGACCGAGTTGGATTTGAATCGACCTCTAGATTTCCGTCCCAATCCTCTACCAACTGAGCTATCAGTCCGATGGTAAGGCGTGTGTACACCTCGTTATAGCTGTCGCTCATACACACTTAACCCATCGTATTGAGAGCAGTTGGTGATTCAAACCTTCCTACTGCCATTATAATTACTGCACACACATGACTCCTTACCATAGATCATGCATTTGCGCAGTTTGCCTTCATTAGGCGTATATAAGTTAATCAGAATCGGGATGGCTATTGAGTTATATGGAGTTATGCAGTAAATATTGCGACATGGAACTATGGTAAAGGCTTCAAACAATGACTAATAGTAACGTGAAGACTACAACCCTTCACATAAATTATGAGACATTTTATGAATTTCAACAAACAATACACACCACAAGTAAAACGTAGATGCGGAAAATGACCAGTAGAAGCCACTAGAGAAGGATCTTAGGACTTTTTACAAACTCGACAGAAATTTTAGTTTTAACTGTCTAGTACCCAGGCTCTTGGAACAAATTCGAATTTCGACATAGTTCAAAATTTAAGGCTTTTCGTCAGAAATGACGTTCGCACGAATTTGACATTGTCTCAAGTATTTATGTTGGGGCTGTAGGTAGAACAGAGCAAGCTACATTATTCTATTATTGATCGAATTTTATGTGGTGAAGATGTGTTATTATAAACATCATTTTTTCTCCAAACATTTTAAACGGTGGAAATTTCTTTCAGTTTTTGTGATGATGATCTCTGAGTTTTGTCAAATGATTTTCTCTTTTTCAATAAACAATTCATTCTTTAAGTTTGGTATTATTCTAGTTTTTTTCTTTATGATGAGAACTATCCCCCAAAACAACTCGTTAAAAGGCTGCAGTAAAGACATCTGCTGATTTTAAATAGGTTTTTGCACACTAAAGTTATATGTGTCCTTCCACCTGTTGTGAATATGTTATATTCTACAGCGCCAGATTCACTTCTTTCAGTTATAAACATAAAAAGCTGTCCATGGTTTTACCCTTAGTATTCGCACCACTAAGCAAAGGATTTCGTGTGAAAGTCAAATGAAGACACATTTTATAGGTAGGAATTGACGTCACTCATTAATTTCTATCAATGGAATGTGTGCTTTTGGCTTTCGCACGACATTTTTTTGCTTAAATAAACCATCAATCTCAGATTGACATGCATTGTCTGATGTTGTCAAGCTGCTCAAAAAAGAATGTCATTCCTGTTATCAAAAATATATGCATAAATGTGGATTTACACTAGGAGACAAAAATAAAGCATTCCATTGGTAGAAATTGACATCATAGACCGTGTGATGTCAACTTCTATCAACAGAATGTCTTCGTTTAACTTTTGTACGATATTTTTCGCCTAGTGTAACTCCAGCTTTAGATTTGGTTTTTGTACATTTACGCCCATAGTTATCGGACTTTTATTAATGGGTAACTAAAAGTACTTCCAATAATCCTTTATAATTGCAATGTGTTCTTTTCTAATTTCAAAATAAATGAACTTTTGTGAGCTACCCTGTCTATTATCTGGCTACATAGCATTTTACTGATAAGTTGACAAATGGTTAATCCATTAGCAACATTTTGTTTTTCTCCTTGATTTTACTTGAATATCATATTGATTTTACCTTACCTACAAGGTTGAACTAGCTAAAGGGTTAACATTACGTCGCGCTTTTATTAAATTATACAATGTGTCTACTCTCGGCTGAAGAATAATAAGCAGAATATGGTTAAGTTATGCTCGCCGTGAGACGAATTTTCTGAATATCTAACAACATGTTGAACATCTAACATCGTGTTGAGCATCTAACAACGTGTTGAGCATCTAACAACGTGGTGAACATCTAACAACGTGTTGAAAATCTAACAACGTGTTGAACATCTAACAACGTGTTGAACATCTAACAACGTGTTGAACATCTAACAACGTGGTGAACATCTGACAACATGTGGAACATCTAACAACGTGGTGAACATCTAACAACGTGTTGAGCATCTAACAACGTGTTGAGCATCTAACAACGTGTTGAACATCTAACAACGTGGTGAACATCTAACAACGTGGTGAACATCTAACAACGTGGTGAACATCTAACAACGTGTTGAACATCTAACAACGTGGTGAACATCTAACAACGTGTTGAGCATCTAACAACGTGTTGAACATCTAACAACGTGGTGAACATCTAACAACGTGTTAAACATCTAACAACGTGGTGAACATCTAACAACGTGGTGAACATCTAACATCGTGGTGAACATCTAACAACATGTTGAACATCTAACAACGTGGTGAACATCTAACAACGTGGTGAACATCTGACAACGTGTTGAACATCTGACAACATGTGGAACATCTAACAACGTGTTGAACATCTAACATCGTGTTGAACATCTAACAATGTGTTAGACATTTAACAACATGCTACTCCACTGCTAAACTTGTTTAATAACTTTTGAATAAATGGATTATATGACTAGAAACTTTATCTAGGATCATTTTGAAAAAAAAACTGTGTAACTAGGGATAATTTCCCCCTAGCAACCATATTTATGACAGGTGGCAAAAAATAATTTCAAAATATTTATTTTTTCTTCTTAGTTTTGCTCGAAAATTATTTTGGTGTAGTTTGGAAATTTCACCTAAAATGTTTTTTTTTCTGCACCACCTGTTTTCTCGTTATGACCAGAATAATTATTTTGCTGAAATTTTAATTAAAAGTTGATCTAAATTTCTGGAAAGTTTCAATACTGCCGCATGTTTTCATCCAAAAATTTGCAGGGCTGAATTCTTACCAATAATAAGTCACTGGATCAAATTTCAGGCTGTAAAACTTCTCAGTCGCTTTTTATTTTTATTTTATTAATTTTAACAAACAATACGCACCACAAGTAAAACCTAAATGCGGAGATTTATCAAATAGACTTAAGACTTAGATGGGCTGAGGATCTTAGGACTTTTTGCAAACTCGACAAATTTAATTGTTTCTAGTAGCCTAGTACACAGGTTATTGAAACAAATGCGAATTTTGTGTAGTTCGTCTTGCTAATCAAAATCTAAGACTCTCTTTCTAAGTTGAAGTTTTGCCCAAATTTTACTTTGTCTCTAATATTAATGTGAGGGATTTGTTTTAAAAATTAAAATTCTGCAAGGAAATATTCGTGACGTCAGGAAATATAAATATCATTTCTGTGTTAAAACATGTTCGAACAGAAGAAATCCATCTAAATTCTATCGCTTATTTTGATGACGTCATCAGTTTTTAAAGTACTATTTCCACCAGGGAAACTTTAAATAAAACAAATCCGTGTACTAAAAAATGTTTTTGTCGTGCCGTAATATTATAAACCTAAATAAAAAGTAAAAATAAATAAGTCGGTTACAATGTGCAACGTCCAAATTCATGGAATATTTGGTTTTTGGCGCATCCCGTTGGCCAATGTAATTAGAAAAACTCACAGAACTTCATGCAAACAAATTAGATTTTCAGAAGGCGCAAGGGGGTGTACCTTAGTTAGATCTTCAAAAGGCGCAATGGGGGTGTACCTTAGTAAGATCTTTAGAAGGCGCAAGGGGGTATACCTTAGGAACAAAGAAGGCGCGAGGGGTTGTACCTTAGCGCAAGGGGGTATACCTTAGGAAAAAAGAAGGCGCGGGGGGTTGTACCTTAGCGCAAGGGGGTGTACCTTAGGAACAAAGAAGGCGCGATGGGGTGTACCTTAGGAACAAAGAAGTTTAAATAGGTAAAACTTGCTAGTTATTATATTCCTCTCAATTAATACAAGTTAGTAAATTCTGAAAGAGACTGCTGACACACACCCGTACAACTCCGTATTCGGACTGTCAATTACCATGTATGGCAATACACAGCTCAAATACGGAATTGTCTGTATCCAGTAGTCTTCCACTCTGTAGATGGCATTTAAAAGAAACACATTGACATGTAGTAGAGATTTGGATTGAAAACAACTTGATGTTGCTATGGGTTGCCATGGGGTTGCTAAGTCGTTTTAGGGCATGTGCGACTCTTTTATTAAGCAGAGATTAATAAAATTATAATTTGCAGCTTTGAATAAACCAAGCATGCTCTGAATTTGATTATTTTAGAGGTTGCCTCACTGAAACATGAAAGGGAGTGGCCTCACTGAAACATAAAAGGAATTTTAATGAACCATTGCGAAGCGAAGTAAATAAATTATTTTGAAACTGACTAATGAACATGAGGGGAACGTATAAATAAGTAAATTATCAATACACAAAATGGAGAAAAGAGGGAGTGCTAGTTTGAGAAAGCACTCTTTACTTCTCCTCCCTTGTTATCCTTTGGACTGGTTCTCACATAACCCCCCCTCAACCAGTCTAAACACGCGCCTGGAATTCATTTAAGTGCGAGTTTTTCGCCGTGTGGAAATCGACCTTTCACGTATATAAAGAAAGCCATCTGCTGCTGCCATGCATTGTGTATTAGCTGCTTAAGTTTCAATAAACGAGATATAACCACATCTGCTGTAGTTGAAAATATTACGGGTTTTTTCGCTTGAAAATATAATTAATTCCCTTTGTTACATTTCAGCGAAGAGGATAAGATTAAAGTATTATTAGCCTTAGTTTAAACCGCTGGTGTGGGAAACCATTTGCATTGTGTGGCTGAAATTTTAGCAACCTGAACCCAGAACACACGCTGCGAAGAATGGTCCATAGCAACTATTTGTTTTGTGACTTGAAACTTGGTCAGTAAGTTTATCCACGTTATATGCGTGCACTGACTGGACGGAATTTTACCTAAGCAACAGTAATGATTGCTTAGGTAAAATTCTTTCCCATGAGTGCGCGCATAAAACTTTGAAAAATATACTAGGGTTAATACTGTACTGCTTGCAACAAAAAGTAAATAATACGGAACAAATTCGTGGATCAGAGAATCGACGCTATGTAGTTTTCAGATGCGTTCTGCAAAATAGTATTTAATACTCTATACAGCGATAGATTCAAAGCAAACCAAACAAAAATAAACTGAAGCTATGAGCGAAATGGAAGTAGGAATTTGTAATATCGTATACAAGTTTTGTGGTTCTTTTCTATTGGCAATAACATTGACTTCAATCAAGATATATTTGTGTACAGTAAAGGATATCAAGAAAAGGCTTGATGATCGTAACACCTGAACTAACATTACTAACTAACAAAGAAACTTACCTTTCATATCAACAAAACGATAGTATAAAAATTCACACGTTTGAATATGTGAAATAATCGAGGGGAAGGGGGAAAGGTTTCGTTCGGCTCAATGATCAATATTATGCCCAGATAAAAGTTCTCCCTAATTTGACTTGTGCTATAGAACAAGATAATATTATGCGGTTACCATTGTAATCTTTAGCCTAAAGCTTGGTTTCCACTAGGCGCTTAAACGGCGCTAAAAAAATACGTGCCTGATAAGCGCCAAATAAGCGTGCAGTGATTTTCGTTCCCACTATCTACTCATACGCGCTTATTTAGAGTTTATTTATCACGTGTACATCAAACGAAAAAGAGCTGGATTTGTTGGAAAATGAATTTAAACTGATATCGCTTTTAACACAAATGAAGAAGAGAATATTACGAAGGCTTTCAAAGCAAAGTTATCGTTTCTGGGTTCGTGAGATTTATAAAAGAAGTAGCAGCCTCTGGGCGTTTCAAACTCTGTTTCGTGAGCTGTGAGAGATGATCGTGAACATTTTTTTCGTTATACCCGCATGAGTCCTGATCGATTAAACCACCTATTGAGTTTGGTAAAAGGATACGATAACGAAACAAACAACAAAGTTTCCAGAGCCAATTTCAGCAGAGGAACGTCTTGCAATAAGTTTGAGATTTTTTGCCTCGAGAGACAGCCAGCAATCACCAAGTTTTTCTTATCGTTTTAAAAAGGCAGAATCGTAACCGAAACAAGCAAAGCAATTTAGCACCTCCAAAAAAAACAAAGAATTGCTGATCAATTTGAAGTTTTATGGAATTTCCCGCATGTGCTTAAAGCACTTGATGGAAAACACGTTAGGATTGAATGCCCAAAATTATCAGGTTCACTCTACCAAGGTTACTTTAGTATTGCACTACTCGCTATGTGTGATGCCAATTATTGCTTTACCGTAGTAATAACAATACGGTAGTAATAACAATACGGTAGTAATAACTATACGGTAGTAATAACTATACGGTAGTAATAACAATACGGCACGTCCATTTGCTTTCGCCGTAGCTATGTTATTTTATTGTGCGCATGCGCGAATTCTTTAGTTTCCCCGATGACGAATGTGTAGTTAGGATTAGTACACGTGTGGCCCTACACACCACAAGAAATACCCTCAAAACACTCAATCCTTAGAGGATTCATGTCAAAATAATTATTTTCCCATGATCTAATATGACCAAGGATTCATCCAATTCGAATGTTTTGAATTATTTTTGAAAAACAAACGCTCACAAGAAAAAACCTTCGACGTTGTTTCGAGGCGAAAATAGCTCATCTTTGATCGTGAAAAAACATCGCTTCCAAAGTTTTCCAACAAACAAGAGACATTTCCTATCAAAGACCAACCCCTTATCTACATTATACTGAAGTTTTGATTGCCTACCATTTTTTTTGTCCAAGTTATTAAACTTTCTGCACATCAGGTATACTCCTTGCTCAAGATGGCCGGAATCGAAAATCACCGAGAAAATCTGACAAAGCTGTGCCGTCTATGCGGAAAACGCTTAGGGAAGGACCAGAAAAGCGTATCGACATTGATAGACAATATCAAGAATTCCGTGTACGTAGATGTTTCAAGTGATTCACTTGATATCCACCCCACAAAAATATGTTTAAAATGCTACGCTATGGTAAAAAATATTGCAACTCGGAAGACAAACTTTAATCCAAACAATATAAAATCTTCGTGGACAGAGCACTCCGAGATTACTTGTACGGTGTGTGATGAGTTCAAGATACGAAAAAAAGGTGGAAGGCCCTCTAAATATGCTAAAAAGGGAAAAACTGGTAGACCTAAGTTAGGCGGCCCAGTATGGTCCAGGTCACTATTGGAAGACATAAAAGGAAAAATTCCAGCAGATATTATGCCAACAAATTGTATCAATATTATTGATCCATCCATTAATCCTCACTTAAACTTATGTACCTGCAAAATATGTGGAAATATATTCAGACAACCCATTGTATTACCAGAATGTCAACATTCATTCTGTTTAACCTGTATTTTGCCAAAGTTGGAGGGAAGAAAAAACGAAGAAACAATATGTCCCACTTGTGGCAAAAGTTATAATAAAATTACAAATTCTTCAATAATAAATGAAATGTTACAATGCTTAAAGGTAAAATGTGAACAAGGTTGCAACCAGACATTTACCATTATCAATACTAATGCCAAAATTGAACATGACATTCCAAGGGAGGTAGAAGATGCAGCATGTGCAAATAATTATAGACGTATTGGATCACGAAGCAATAAACACATATGATCCAGTAAAAGGTGTATTTTCTAAAAAAAATGTACGTGTACTTGAAAACTTATGTGGATGTTCAAACGGATCCCAAATGCGATGCAGTATTTTTGAATCAGTCTGGTAAAAAGGTTTTCACTGGCGACATCAGCAAATACCTAAAAATCTTACCGCAAGTATTGTTAGAAAATCTGCCAGCACTAGGTTAAGAGAAGAAAAAAGTCAATATGTCGAAGAGGTAGTAAATCTGATGGCTCATAGTACGCAAATAGCGGATGAGCACTATTATATGCGCAACATGAAGAAATCATCCGCAGTGGGTACAGCGACAATGGAACTTTTCCAAGATTCTTCACCATTAAGTACACCAAGCCAAAAAAAAAGGTTTGGTCAGGAGAAGAGGTTTGAGCACTAATATATATGTTTGATTTAGACCAAGAAGTTACATTTGTAAAATGTTAAAAAACAAACTTAACACCATTACATCTCTTAATGCCTTACCTAGACAGGTTTATGACAAACTTCGTTGTATGTTGTTGTAGATACCACTTTTTGTTTAACTCTATTCATTCTAGAGGCGAGAATCCCCCCTGACAAATTATGCATTTTAATTCTTGATTAGAATAAGAAGCTGAATTTGTCAGAGATGTTTTACCCTTAACACAAGGTTTCAAAAATATTTATTTTCAAAATCTGGTCCCAATCTCCAATGACCACGCCTTTTTTGAAGGTCACCAGTACAAATTAAAAAATAAACAGTGATGATGTAATGACATCATCAAAATATTATTCGACCAAAATGCTCATTACAACAGATATTTTCATGTTGTTTAATGTGGTGGAGTAACAAAACAGCAAGCTGTAATGATAAAACTTGTCGTAAAAATGACAACATTTAAGTAATTCTTTTAGAGATTTGGCTCTCTAAAGAACGAGACATAAAATGTCTCAGTTCTCTCTTTTTGCAAGGTTTGATCTAACATGTCATGGACTAAACAGAAACCACCAATATGACAGTCCGAATGGCACTAAGTA
>JAULBZ010006804.1:0-12058 GCA_032360805.1 Neoturris breviconis | reverse complement strand
GTTGGGTGAGATTCGGACAGAGCGTCCAAAAAATCGAACTTAAAAAAAAAAATTACAAAAAAAAAAAAAAAAAAAAAGTTTTGGCAAAAAAAAAAAAAAAGTAAGGCGATGAGGGTACCTTTTTTTACTTTTTTTTGCAAGGTATATATACACCTAGACAACACATTAGAAATAGGATATATGAACATGAATGAAGGCAACAGCTCGAAATTCACCACATGTGCTAAAAAAAAACAAAAAAAAAACAACTTGTGTTTTGAGCTAACAAAATAGAAATTACCGAAGAAATTACCCAAAAAGCTTTGCTCCCGGTACCCCACAAGTCGATTTGAATTTTCGGTGCGGAACGAAAAACAGTTGAATGATATGTAGCTATGTGTAAAGGCAGAGAGGGAGGGTTCCCCCAGCTTCCAGCAGGGAGGGTTCCAGCTTTTAACCAGTTTTTACTTCATCAAATAAGAGAAGTTTAGTTCAAGTTATAACTGATTGAAATATCCAAAATTTTGGTAATTTTTGTGCCAGATTCGGAAGGTCATGTCCGCTATTTCCGTAAATTTCCGGTGTAGTAGATAGTCAATCTTACTTTTTGACCTCCTTCCCTATAAATCTTATCTTAACAGTCTAAGAATGTATAGCTAACCAAGCTACACCAACCTTCAGTAGTTTCAAGTATCTTTATCTTATCTTCTGCCTTTGCCCTTTCATTCTGATCGAATGATAGACTACCAAAGAGCGTCTCCACAATATTTTGTTTTAGATTTTCTCTTTCCATCACCTCCGCCATTTTGACATGCTTCTAGATAATTTACAGGACCAGATTAGAGACAATCTAACTAAATAAATCTAGTATTTTGACAAGTTTTCAGTGGTCTGTAATTTGTCGGATTGAAACGAGCGGGAAATAGCGCTAGATGCCTGTATTTAGGGGGAGCTACAATAAGTATTAACATTTTGATATTGGATAATTACTGAATCAATATAGCTTTACCTTCAACTAATATTAACTAATCAAAATCTTTAGTCTAGAAATAAAAGATAAAAAGATAAATTAGTTTTCCAATTTTCAATTAAAATCAAGATATAATGCAGATAATTTTTCAAACGTACGCCCGTATTTTGAAACTATTTCTAGAAGTTATTCTCTGAAACCCCGCCAGACGCGAGTTTCGCGTATCGCAAAAAACAGTTCTAAGAATTTCGCAGCATGCAGTCTGTCTCTTCTTTTCTGGAGAAACTATAAAAACAATTTACAGATTTACCTGCAGAAAAAAAAAGCATATGGATGTGAAAGTTGGTTGTGAATAATTATGCCAAACAGAAATCTTTAAAAGACGAGTTTGCATCACGATGAAGAGAAAATAAGAGAGATAATATATAATCGCTGTTTATGAAAATCAGTGTAAGATTGTTGTGAAAGTGAAAGTACTCCGCTACTTCACTTTACAATTTTTTATTCGCTTCTATTTCTTTCATTTAATATGATTTTACCATTCTGTTTTCAAAGGAAAGCATATTGTATAATTAATGTTTAAATTATGTGTATTTAAAATGTTTTTCTGTTGTTTTTCTGTTTTTCTGTTTTTATCAATAAGATCCTTTGACAATCAATTTTTTGAAGAAGTAGTGGTGCCTGGGCAAAAATATACACAACCTGCACCAACCAACGAAAGCAGCCAACGGAGGTGTTCTTAAAAATAGGTGTTTTGAGGAAGTATACTGGCTGGGAATTAGACCTGTTCTTAGGTTCCAGAAAAAAAGGTACAGCTGAAGATTTGACCTGTTCTTTCACTATTGATTAACTCCTGGCTGGTAAAATGATCTGTTCTGAGCTGGCTGTCTCAGCTGAGAAATCGAAGAAGCTCTGGCTGGAAAAATGATCTGTTCTGAGCTGGCTGAAGCTCTGGCTGGGAAAATGATCTGTTCTGAGCTGACTGTCTTAACTGGGAAACCGAGAAGCTCTGGCTGAGAAAATGATCTGTTCTGGGCTAAGTTTTTTCTGCAGCAAGCTAGGAAATTAAGCTCTTACAACAAAAGTAGCTACTGTTTTAGGAAAGTCTTATTCAGCTGGAAATACTAACTGTTTTTACACTTGATTCTTCTCTAGCTAGGAAAATAAGCTAGAATAAGAACACCTATTTCTCAGAAAACCTCCCATTGGCTGCTTCTGAACCAAGATAAGGCACACAGTTAGAAGTCATCTATCTGCCTTATGTGCCTTGGCACCTAGGTACATAAGGCAGATACATGTATCCTAACTGACTGTGTGTCTTATCTTGGTTATCTTGTATAAGACAGGTGTCGGAAATGTGTCTTGTTTGCGTCATCTCAAAATTTTTAGGGTTTCATTCAGGTGACAGCAAAATTTTGCACTCTCATTCGGCAAAATTCCTTACTAAAACTAAATTTTTAGTAAAAGAGATATAATTAGCTACATATCTAACATTTCTAGAGCCCATTTGTTATTCAGGAGATATATCCATGCAGCTAGTTTTTTATGCTTAAAAGTTGAAAATTTTCAACTTTCAAGCATATACACTAAACTTATTCAAGATTTTGAGATTGTTCTTGTTAGTAACGCATAAACCTTATGTTCTGATGTTCTTCTGCAATATAAGTCCTGTCATCATTTTCCATATGTTTGGTATATAGCCCTTCAACCGACTGTCACTATCAGTCAAAATTGGTTTGGTAGTATTAGAACAAAACATGTATTAGGACCTGTCTGCATGGTCATCAATTAATTAGCACATGTTAATATTACTAGGTTTGTGTTTAATAATATGTCTAACTGAATTGTCAGTAAATCATAAAGATTTGATACAAATTTCCAGTGCAGTTTGGACTTTCCCCCACGTAATCATGCAAGTTCATAATCTTTATGAAATTTCATGAAATCATCAAATATTAGAAAGTTGAATAAAGAACATCAGGGGCTAATACAGCCTATTTTTGATAGCGTTGATTGCTATTGGGCGTGTCTGGGCATGTCTGGGCAAAATTTAAAATTTGGAAAAACTAGAAAATAAACCTCAATTTGATAGAGGATAGTAAAAATAACATTAAAACAAGATAAATGGCCCTAGATAAGGCATCAAATGACCAATATTTACCTAGATTAGATTTGAGCGCGCAAATTAAGTATTTGATGGAAAGAGCTACCCAAATTCATTTTCTGTATTAGCCCCTGAACATGTATATGAATGTAATGCATGTTCAGGAAAGAACATGAAAGTATTGGCAAAATATTTCTAAAAATTGTGTTTATTAAGTATACACAATTCTTTATTAAATTAACCACATTATTTTCAAGTTTTCTCATATAACATTTAACATATGTCTGATGTAATTTAATCTAAGCCAATTTTTGTATGCTTTGAGTGTAAAAACACTTGGCATTATTTAGTATCCTAAAGTCTGAAAGTTATTTTGTCTTGCACTTGAATCATGTTTAAGCATAAAGTATATGGAAATAATCAGTGTTTGAAATAAGAATAAATAATCACTGTGGAGGAGTGATTTTTGAGAATTGTTTCAAGCTAGAAAGCCTCCACAGTGATTATTACTGATAAAAATATTTTTGAGCACTGGAGACATGAACATGTAAAGCAAGCCTTAAAATAATGGTCGGACATCACCCATTGTGGAGGAGTGTTTTTGAGTACAGTTTTCAGTTTCAAAGCTGAAAAATATTCAAAAACACTCCTCCACAGGGGAGTCTTAGTAGAGAGAATTCACATGATAAAGAAATACAAGTAGTATAAATCCGTGGCTGCTTTTGATAGGTAAATTAGAATAATAGTCTAATAATACAATAGAAACATGGCTGTTGCTATGGGTTTTTTTTTAAAATACAATTCTTTTCATAAATTCCTAGAATTAGTTTGTGTGAATTATCTTTATATACATTATTTATAAAGTGATAGTAAGATGTTATAAAAGAGACAAAACTATTATTCAATATATAAATGTTATGTTTACAAAGGGAATTACCTTTTCAAATATCTTTCAAAATTGATTGCCAATACATAGATGTAAGACATTTTGTTTATAGTTTTGGAATTTTATTCATAATTAATTTCTGTGAATTACCTTTGCATATTTTATAGTGATAGTACTTTTCACAACAAATTCATTATTCAATACTGTATATAAATTCTATGAATCATATTCTGGCTGAAAATATTCTGAAAAATCTCTCCTCCACAGTGATGACTGGCTGTTATTTCGAGCCCTGGACTATGCCTGAATACTTATTTATTTGAATTTTAGAAACATGAATCGATTGAAGGATTATTTGAGAGATGGTTATAATTCTTTGCCAAATGATCCGAATAGAACATTAAAGATAGCATCTGGTGGACTTGAAATGATCCAATCGTTACGAGGAAGTACTAATGAGACACTTTATAAAGATGAAGCCTGCGAGTTTTGTGTTTTATTAGTGATGGGGTTTATAGTTCATGAAGAAAAGTCGGAAAATATGTCTGCTATCAGCTGTTTTAGTAGAGCATTGAATGAAAATACCACCAAAGCTATTTATTTGTTCAAAAAGCTTGTAAGTAATAGTTTCTTAATTTCAAATCTTTCATAAAAATGAAATAGTTACAGGCCTCTGGATTCTTCTACAAATTAGCCTCCAAAGATGCTCCTCCACAGAAGAATGTTTTCTTGAATTCAGAGGCCTGTAGATTTTCTCAAAAGCGGAGACTTTTCGCAAATTTGATTTACATCCATTAAAATTGTCAATTTATGATTTTTGTTGACTTAGAAATTTTATTTTATTTTATATCACATTTTATTGATAATTTTTATTTCCGTGGGACTTCGACCACATTCACCAAAATGATCAATTTATGATTTTTATTGAAATTTTTGACTGACCAACCCAATGTTTTTTTAAAAATCTAATTACACAAAACAAACAATTAAGTAAGGACTGCTTCATCACTGTGGGAGAGAGATTTTTAGACAGTTAGTTTAAGCCCTGAGACACTTTATAAAGATGATGCCTGTGAGTAACAGAGCTGAAAACATTGTCAATGGTTATAGCAGCATGATTTTGTGGCATTACACATTAAATCTGTTAGTTAAGGAAACAGCAGGTGGCACAGGATTGAATCAAAGGAATCAAATTCAAGAATCAGAGGCATAGTACCTTAGACAAAGATGTAGAGCTGATAGGAAAGATATTGAATCTACTAGGAACAAGAACCATGTATTATCAATATTTTCAACAGCTGTGGTCTGTATTTATAATTTAAACATTATAATAATTTGATTTACATATAATAATGATAAAAATGAAAGTCTTGAACTGCCAAAGATATTTATTCTTTTTAGATGGGTTCAAATTTTGCTGAAAGGTTTTTTCAGTTTCTACTTGAAAAATGCTTCTATGATGAAATGGTATGCGATGGTATGCTGAGTTTGATTGGGGTTCTTGATCCCAGCTCTCCTTTTTATCAAGCGGATGTTTTACAAAGCCAACCAAATATATTACCATTTTCACAATTTTGGTGGGAATGTTTGTTGCGAAAGAAATGTTTATCGTTCTGTTATGTTTCTCCTGAACGTTTTGAGGGGATTATTAAGACAGTTCAGCCAGGCATAATCAAGGTAACCTATTGTTTTCATCCTTAAATATTTGCATATCTTATTCAATGCATCATCCACCATTTAATAATGCGCTGATATAAATTACTTCACAGAAGAATTCTACTCCTGGTGGATGACAACTTGATGTATCAGAAACTGTGAAGGAAAGTTGTCTTGTTGAGCCATACTGTGAATTTAAATCATGTATGTCTAGTTGCTCTAACATGTTACTTGTGGGGATCTAATAGATGAAGGGATACATATCTTCCTGTTTTATACATTTTACATCGTACAACATTACTTATAATTATTTGACATTATATTATTCTTCTAAACGTAACGTTCCACCAACTTTTTCCATTTTTTCTTAATTTCCGGAATGCATTATTGGTCAGAATTAATATATTTATCTAATCAACTCCATTATTTTCAAAGTTCAAAGTTGTTTATTCTTTGCAAATTCCTAATTTTGCATCGACACGTCTCTTTAGCATGCCGTTAAAAAATGGTCAAATCTGGGTATGCAAGAATTTTACGATGTTGATACACAAGAAGCTTTAGTCTCTCTTATGCTTGCAGAAGAGTTATGTTCACTTATAAAATACAGCACCAAAAGTCAAACACACATAACATTACATGTTGCAGCTTGTTGTTATCATTTACATGGTCCTGAAATTTCACAGAAACATCTAGACACAGTTTCATTTGATAAGAATGAAATGGTTTGTATTTCATATATTTCTCATATTGTTAAGCCTGGATATTTTACCCGAAACCAAGCGAAATTTTCCTTAAAATCCAAAAAAAAATCGATTTTCTCCAAAATCTGAAGAATCAGGAAAATTGGAATTCTTATGACATAAAAATATGTAGAAAGAAGTGTACGATCTAAATTTGAAGATAATTTTGTTGTTTATATTAAAGTTATTCACAATTTTGTTTTTGTAGGCTTTGACCCTAGAATTGCATATTTTCTTGGATATTGACATATAAAATGGGATTAAAAATATTCTAGACGACATTTTTAAGTTCTGTTTTCGGGAATTGCGAGCTAATCCTTATCTTCTTAGCATACTTTATGGGTTTTTTGAAATTCAATCGGAAATAGGGTCAATTATCCCCGAATACTCAAAGAAAAACCTGAAATTTGAAAAATCGGGGAAATCAGAATCAGTCACGTTACAAAAATTGTCCATAAGTAGTAAGTGGACATAATGTCATGTTTCAATTGTAAATGCAATAATTGTGATAAAAAACTGAACTTTAATATTAGAGATTTTGGTCTAAGTGCTTTCAGAATATAGCCTTTATATCAGCTTCCTCATTTGGTATAGCTAAGAAATTTGGCCGAAATGTGAAATAGAATTATATGAAAAGTCACCAAGTTTAAACTCACTAAAAAGTTATTAAAAATACTTTTGGTGGGGGACCTGCCCCCTTTGTCCTATTAGGGTTAGGCACATAGGAACAGAGCCACATACATACTGTAACATATGCGGAACTATCAGAGGTGGATTGTTTGTTTATGTATAATTTTATTATATAATATAGTTCCTAAAAAATGAGAGGCGATAACGAAATAAAAATAAAGAAGTAAAAACATTCTGTTCCCTTAAATTATACCATTATAGATGTTTTGGTCTCGAGTCCCACCTGCAAGGTCTTGGGTCCCGGGTCCCACCTGCTGGGTCACGTGTCCTGGGTCTCAGGTCCCGCTTATCCGGGTCCCAGGTCCCGCTTATCTGGGTCCCAGGTCCCACTATATGGTCCTGGATCCCAATTTTCCGATATGCTAAAAATAACTGCTGGACATCACTTGTGGAGGAGTGTTTTTGAGCACTCAGAAAACACTCCTCTACAGGTGATGTCCGACAGTTATTTTAAAGCTTGTATTGATAAAAGATAGGAGATAGGAGGAGACTATGATTGATAGTATTGATTGGTATAAATTTGTGGTGGTAGCTCTCATGTGATTCCATGTTGCATTTTTCGATCTGCAAGATCATGAGAAAAGAGCATTTGCATACTGAGTCGACTGCATTGGTATCTCCATCTTTTTTATCTCCCTCTAATAAAACTTAGAATGAATTTCAGTTTATCCTTATATTGATAGATAGCAAATTGTGTACTTTGTTATCTGGAGTTATTGAGATCATTCCTAGCTAGGTATCAATTGGGATATTGAAACGAAGGTTTCGTTTTTATGTTTAGCACAGCTGCAATAAACTCGCAGTACCTCTTTGAAATAACCAATTTATACCAAAACAAAGCTCTGTATTATGTTTTGTTGTTCATTTGTTTAACACTTTACTCAAATTACGTTTTAGGATGCACTTGTGAAGAAATGGCAAGATAAAGGTCAGAAACTTATGTCTAAAAAGAATCTTGATAAAGCTACTTTCTACTATGATGCTGCCTTATCTCTATCAATTTATAATGATAAATCAAAAGCATGCAAAATCCACACAGAATTTGCACAATTTTTAATGAAATTTAAGAAGTATGATGATATTTCAATGCACATCCAATCTGCATTTAATCAATATTCTCAACGGGATAAGGTATACAAGCTCGAAAATAACTTTGGAAATCACCTGTGAAAGAGTGTTTTTTGGGTATAGTTTTCAGACGTACAGGCATGGTTTTCTCCTGCAATGCTGAAAACTATACTCGAAACACTCCTCCACAGGCGAAGTGCAACAGTTATTTTCAGGCTTGTTTTTTATGTATTCAAAACCTGAAGATCAAGTTAAACTAGGACTAGACTGTCATCTAGTCGTTTAGTTATAATTTAGTTTAAATTCTGGACATCATATTTTGCTGTAGCAAATAGTAACCAGCATGCATTTATATACCTCAATTCAGAAGTAAAGTTCAATACCATAGTGTAATTCAAAGAAATCTCCAGTTCAGCCTAGTATAAGCACTCTTCCCTGCATGTTTTTAAAGTTTGGAGGTATCTATTTATTTAAAGAATGTTAAAATCCTTTGTGGTGGAGATTCTTACTCTTATTCACATTGTTATTGTATAATAAAAAGGCGGCCATGTTTACGTGTTAGAATAAAAAAAAGTTGTATGGCGGAACCCATGATATACACACATCAACGTCAAACCATTCTTATAACATGACGGTAAAGATATGCCCGTAAATGGTTAATAAAAATAATCATAAACTGTTGATTGGGGATGGTCTGTGATTAGTCTGAACAGGAACTGTAATTTAATCTGACCCAAGAAGTCTAGTACAAGAGTGCTTTAAATTTAGCTCTAACCCAAAATTTGAAAGCATAATACAAACCAAAGTTACAAGAAAAGCGAACAAAATGATAAATAAATTAATAATGCAGCACATATCTATCTCGTTGCTTTTTGTCTACTTAGAAGAAAACTGCTTCTATTAATAAAGAGATCTGTAGTTTTCCTTCCAGGTTTATATCCTGGAAAAGACTAGGTAAAACCTTTTAAGTATTTGTTTGTCCAGTTAGTAAGTGATATACACTATATAACCAAATATTATATTATATTGTCATAATTTTAAGCTATTTGATGGATGTATAGAAAGTAGATGGATTAAAAAACACAATGTTTACTTTTTTGAAATAGGTAACATGCGAAAAATGGAAGTCCATAGCAAAAGACTTATTTGCACGGAATCAATATGCCCAATCTTTGAGTGTTTATAAATCTGCGTATTCTATCATACCAAAACAAGAAACATTGCTGAAAAGAGATATTTGTTCCAACATTTCGTTGTTAAATGTCAAAATGGAAAGGTTTACAGAGGCTAAAGATTTTGCATTGGAATGTACCAAGCTAGATCCATCTTGGGATAAGGTATGGTTGTTATATAGATTCTCAAATATAAAATTTGTAAAGATGTGTACTGGATAAAATGATCTTGTAAATGATTGGCATCTCCATACTCGAAACCAATCCATTGAAAAACTTGTTGACTCTGTCTAAGTTTGGGTGGGGTACTACTAGCATTTTGCGGCATCGGTGGTGGCAGTGGCGGTGGCGATCCGTTTTTCTTATTAGACCGTGTTCTTGAAGTGATGTCATTTTGAAATGTGGTACCATGTGCTGTGGGCAAAAAGAATCCAAATTGCATTTTTGTGATACCACCTTGAAATTTGGTGTCAGTATTCTAGGCAATACTACCAGTCATTTTTCCGATTTTGTTAACTCTGGACCCAATATTGCAGAAAATGAAAATTCGAATTTTATAAGGTTTTCACCACATTCACCAAAAAACGTTTCGCCTAAATCTTAAATTGTTGACTCCCTGATTGTTTTCACTATAAAGATGAACCACAATTAATTTAGGCTTAGAAAAGTTTTGAAAAATAAGATTTTTATGAGACTTTGAGCATGAATAATTTTAGCATCCATTTTGATTTTTGGAAGCTTCCTTCTTCAATTTAAAAAAAATATATAATGTGAACATTAAAAAGCACCTACCAGGCACTCAAGGTAATTAAGGATGATTTTTTGGAGGAAAAAGACAATAAATTTGCAGCTCTTATGACAAGTGTCCATCATTAAATGTTGTCAGTGTTTCATATTTTTGCAATTATTATTTCTCAAAAATTTAAAATTTAAAATGTGCTAAAATATTGACAATAAAATGCTGATTTAGCACATTTTTCTATTAGGTACGACCAACGTCACGAATGATTTTGACAAAAGTTAATTTAGAGCACATAAAAGTACGCTTGTTAGCATCGCACAATTTTCTAAAAAAAAAAATTAAATTTTAAATTTTTGAGAAATAATAATTGCAAAAGACATGAAACGCTTCTTGACATTTAATAATGGACACTTGTCATAAGAGCTTCAAATTTATTGTCTTTTTCCTCTGTAAAAGCCTCCTTAATTGCGTTGAGTACTGGATTGCAAACACACTGATAAGCAGCCAATATAAAATACATTGGTATCAATTTGAAGATTTATGTTCAACCTGAAAAACATATTTAAAACGTTGAAGAATCCATACTCGCACAGGCAGATTTCTTGCAAAATTTCAAAGTAACCAAACCCAGTGAACAAAGACTTGCTCAAAGTCTGTAGTAAAGATACAAGAACAACGTCTTCAACTTTGCCCTAGCGTCTTTTGCTGCGGACTTTGAACAAGTTTTTTTTCCACTGGAAGCTTACACAGCATAAATTATTGACTAATAATACTGTCACGCATATTACAGTATATTAACTGTGCAAAAATTAGTATATTAACAGTATATTAACTATACCAAAATTACTCGTGCGCGTTACTTCCAGCAAATCATCACATATTGTTACTTTTACAAACAAAGTTATTATTATCAGTCAAGAAGATGAAAGATGGGCATACCTTATCTGTAAAACCACCAGGCAAAAAGACTAACTTTTCCTTAACCCTATTCAGGATGGGCATTTTGGGGCTTTGAATTGATGAAAGGGGCACAAAGCTCCTCTCCCCCCTCCACAACGTTTTAATCAGTATTTTTAGCCTGACTTTTAATTGAAGACAGTGAGGAAGAGGTAGATTAGCTTATCGAAAATAATGACAATGTTGTTAACGAAATAGTAACTGTTTACGAAGCAGTTGAAATTGTAGAAATCACAAAGAGTTGTGTGCGAGTAAATAATGTAATATTTAGGGATGCAAACACTTATCATGTTTTTTTTTAACATTTCTAACAATCTATTCTTGATAATGTGACTAAACAAAAATTTTAGCGGGCAATAATTGAATATGTGCTGGCTAACTTTTCACCGACTATCTTAATGCCGACTACATTTTACACCGTATTTTTTACCGATAAGGTAACATGTCACACTGTAAAAGAATACTTAATAGGCCCATTTATTTCTGTAAAATAACATTACCATATGTGGTAGTACATAATCCAAATATAGAGATATATTTATACTTTATTATGTCAGTTGCCTTGAATATGGTGTCGTATTTACAAGCCTTTTTTGTCGAGTCTTTAGGCAAGACAATATTTGAAAAAGAAGAGTCAATTTGAACCATTCAAGGCAACTGACATAAAAAGTATTTATTATGCAATATCTACTACTTCAAGTCGGATGTATGCCTTTACTGTTTTAGAATGGATGAATATCATACAAAAATATAAACTACAAGCAATCAGATAAATATTTGAGACAAGGCAAAATTTGAGCAAAAATTCAGAATTTTCAATCGGATAAAAAGCCTTAAATCTTCGGTAACAAACCTAAAGACACAAAAAGTTGAATATGTCCCAAGAGCCTGGGTACTACGCTGCTATGAACAGCAGAATTTGTCGAGTTTGCAAAAAGACCCAAGATCCTAAACCCTAACTCTTAAGTCTACTTAGATAAACCCTTGAGATAAACCTCAAGGGACGTCTAGAGGTCATTTCCGTATTTACGTTTTACTTGTGGCTTGTATTGCTTGTCAAAATTCGTAAAATGTCTCATAATTTATGCGATCAG
>JAULBZ010006803.1:0-12059 GCA_032360805.1 Neoturris breviconis | reverse complement strand
AGCATCACTTGCGCTTCTTTTAGTCCAAAATCTTCATCAGGAGATGTAATTAGTTTAATTGCTAATCTCTAAAGAGGTTCATGTAAAAATAAAGACAGACAAAATATTAGCTCCTAAAAAAACATGAAGAAATTTGTACATCGTCCACACAATACCGCTGCATCAGTCATCTCAAGTACATACTGCCAGACACTAACTAAGACACTCCCTTCACAATGATAATGATATTCGTATAGCCATCAAAGTCACATTACAGGGATCCTTGGTCATATAAGTATATTGCTCATATACTGCAAACCTCAATATAACGATCGGAAATCACCTGTGGAGGAGTGTTTTTGAGTACAGTTTTCAGCTTTGCAGCAGTAAACTGTACTCAAAAAACACTCCTCTACAGGTGGTGTCCAACTGTTATATTGCTCATATACTGTATGTGTTAATAGCTAGGAAAATCATGTTGTTAATCCATTTGTTATCTATAACTCATGGTAAGTCAGTAAATATACCTTATTTAAACCATTATAGCGCCATTATACAATCTGTAATCTTAAGGTTGAGTTCCATGAGGCGAAAAATTTGCGTTGAAATCCATAAGAAGACATTCCTTAAAAAAGTTTTTGCCCACTTAGTAATACCGTAATCTCTGTGGAGAAATAAATTTTTAATCTCACCTGTACCCTTCGTATAATTCGATATACTACGCTACCTCCAGTTACTACATCATTTTGCGAGATTACATCTGGTGAAAAGTCTAAAATTAAATTTTTCAAACATGTTTTAAAGGTAAGGCAAAACTGCACCCGCACGCATGCACTCACACACATATATACATACTACTAAAGAATATTAGTGAGAGATTGGAAGAAACACATTAATTACTACCAGTCACCCACATGTTTTAACACAGTCATTCTTTACTTTTTTTCTTACATATTTTAGGGGGGAGGGGGGGGGGAGCTAAAATTAACATATTAAATATTCATATTCTTTGTTAATAACCCCCTCAAATGTTTACTGTTAAAGAAGAATTTCTACAACAAAGTTTTGAATATCAGGAGGTTGTAGTGTTATAAAGAGTTAACAGGCTTCTATTCAGATGCCAACTCAAGAGCGTTGACTCTAATACTAACGCTCAAAATAATAATGATCCCCTTGAAGGAGGGATTTTTGAGCATAGATTAGGAAAAATAAAGTTACCTAAACTGTCCAGTAATGATGTGAGTTGATCAGGTATGTGGTTACAAACAAGTCCAATGATCAAATTTAACCCGTCCAAGCAATAATGTCCAAGCCTTTTACCCTAAACATAATAATTGGTGGATTCATAAAATATAAATTACTCAGTGGGAACACGACTTCGGAACCACGTCAAAATGACGTTATTCCGACTGTGTGCCGGCAGGATAGGAGTATTATTATTTAAAAAATGGCATTCAATAAGCGATATCAGATATATTACCCTTCAAATGAAATTGTAAATCCAAGTGCCAGGTTTACGAGATCATTAGCATGTTCATAGCAAAGAGCATTTTCGTCAATGCAGAATTGTAACAAGAAATACAAAGTAAAATACCTTATCTTTCTTTAAGATATCATCTGAAAGAACACAATCTCCATTGATATGTTGTAGAAATGCTCTAAATGGCAATGACAAGGTAATTAACACTTAATTTAGATTTTCAAGACTTTTTTACATGATAATCTTATAAATTTTTAAATTAATTTAATTATTTTTCACTTCACCAACAAAATTAAATTTCAAACTTTAGAATGGTAAAAAAAAAAAGTAAAAAAGACCAAAATTGCTTTGCTATGTTCAATCTTGCTTTGCTTTGATTACATGTTATTGTCAATCAATCAAACAAGAGTACCTTGATAAAACTAAACATTGTCGAAATAGATGTTCTAAATTTTTCCCTCCAGCACCATCACATTTTCGATGATCTACAATCTAAATAATAAGAGCAAATATCACTGTGGAAGAGTGATCTGTGGAAGAGTGATTTGTGAACATAACTTCGGACTAAAAGTCAGAAGCCATGCCCAATGATTATTATCAATGATACTGTGTTATGGAAAATAATTTCAATTCACAGACAATTTGGCATTAAGATTGCGTGTTAATAAATTAGGATGATGGAAAATAAGTACAAATCAATTTGATATCACAACAAACTAATCTAACTAAAGGTACGGTATTGAAAGTAGTCTACCAAACCGAGTGAAAGTTAAACATAGCACATATATATGAATTGCATACACATTATACATCATATCATTATGTATACACTAAATAAATATAGAGAATATGCCTATGGTTAGTCTAGTAATATAGGAATGCATGAAGGTTGATAGGCAGAAAATTCTGTGCAAAAGTCAAAAGAAATCATTCCATTGGTAGAAATTGACATCTGGCTTTCATGTAGAATATTCTGCCTAATAGAACACATATTTATGTCTAATAAAGATGGTTTCCATCATTTAAATTCAAATTTAAGAAATACAAGACAAAAGAAGAATGTAAAGAAGAATATATTTTCTTTAGAATGAACATTTTAGTATTCATATGACATTTTCCAAAATGCCCAAAACTCAGGACAGCGTGAATGCTGGAACCGAATTTCTGAATGGTAGCACTTCGGGAACATGGTCTATTAAGAAAAGCGGGACAACGACACTGCAAAGTGATAGCAATAGCCCATCCAAACAGGGTAATATCATTTTGGTGAATGTGGTCAAATCTCATAGAAATCAAATTTTTAAAAATTTATCTCCACTTTTGAAAAAAATCGTTTTTTCATCGTTGAAATTGTAAAAATTTGGACCCTTGGGACCAAGTGGACGAAATTGCAAATTTTTTGGCAAGTCCTTTTAAAATATTGCCTCACATGCTAGTAGTAATATAATTTATATAATTCCATTTCATATCTTTGAACTAAATTCATAAGCTATTCCTAATGAAAAAGTCAAAATAAAGGCTATATTCTGAAACCACCTGAAACAAAGTGTTATTGAAGTGTTTTTTCAAACGAGATTGGAAATAACTTATTGGTACATTTGGAATATGAAACTTTGCCTATGTACTGCAATCGTTAGGAAAATTTTTGTCACAATGACCATTCTATTTTCCCTGACCTCCCCGATTTTTTAAATTCAAGTTTTTGTTCAGTTTTTCAGAGAAATTTGATCCTCTTCGAGCTAAAATGTTACAAAATCTGTAAAGTTAGCTCGCAATATCCAAAAACAGAACCTAAGAATGCTATCTAGAACATTGTTAATCACATTTTATTAAGTCAAAATTCAATGAAATAAGCAAATCAGGGGTCAAATCCTACAAATGCAAAAATGTAAATAACTTTAGTATAAATAATGAAATTAGCTTCAAATTTGGACCTCATGATTTTATTTTTTCCTATAAATTTTTATGTTCTAAAATTCCCTATTTTCCCTAATTTTTCTGATTTCGGAAAAAAACTGATTTTTTTCTCTCGAATTTTCGAGCAAATTTGCTTGAATCCAGATTAAATTTTTAAAAACCAGAAGATATTAAAATACAAGACCTTAGCCTTCCAAAATCAAAAACAGAACTGCTTTTTTGAAAAACAAATTGGATTCAATAAAACATAGCTGTGATGACGTCATCCAAAAAGTGCTGACATAATCATATTATATCAGCTATTTATATATAATATTTAGTTCAAAATGTTCCTTTGATGATGGACTATAATCATACTAAATTTCATGAAGTGAGCACTAGCCAACCAATTCTTTTTGTAAGTTGAGATTTGAAGAGAGCAGTTTTTCAGTTTCAAAGAAGCCTAGTTATATTAGAGTTAAGGGAGTCTCACAAATGAATTTACAGAGAAGTACCAAGTCAACAATCATACAATCTCTTTTGAAGAAACCAATTTCGTTTAGATATAGTCAGGGGTTAAAATAACTGCCAGTCATCAATTGTGGAGGAGAAATTTTCAGATTGCCAAATTAGCTGAAAATACTATGATAGTGATGGCCCACAGTTAGTTTCATCAAATCTACCATTATGTTAAAGTGATCCCAAAACAAAATAAAGGTGGATTTCCACTAGACAAATTCATTCGTGCGAATTCTAAATAAAGTCACTACATTGTTTGAAAGTCATGACAGGTGACCTCGCTTTCAACCAATGTAAAGACTTCATTTAGACTGCCTTGCTAGCAAACGCACGGACAGAAATAATAGTGGTACAAATTGTTCTTCAACAATTGTCTGATTAACGATGACAGACCCCCAAGAAAAACAAACCTGCTGCAGTTTGGAATGTATTGAAGATGTTAAAAATTTCACTAAATCAACTGATTGTCTTAAGATAACTAATCCTGGTTCTGATTCAGCATCTGTATTGCTAAAATAAAATGAAGCAGACTTGAAGAAAGTGTCCAACAAATAGTTTCTAAGACTTAGCCAAACCAGAGCTTTTGGATATTAAAACATAAAAAATTGTATAAACTTACCTCAATATAGCTGATATCATTAATGTCAAGCATTTGAAAGAAATCATGCATCTGTATTGCTGTTTTGAACCCGAAGCTTTACCTTTTTTACCTTGCAATAACATAAAAATAAAATTATGAACTGAAATTATGAATTACTGTAGTTAACAAAATAATGCAAAACATCTGTTGTTTCAGAAATTGACAATAGATATTCAGTGTTATTTACCAATGATCGTATCATCAGATAATTTACATAAGCTGCTGTTGTTGATTAAGTAATCAGATAGTCTAGAATCTAGTACTCAAAGATAAACTATTCAAACTCAAACTATTGGTAAGTTTGTAGTGAATGTTAGGGAGCATCTCAAAAGTTAAATCTACTGGGGAGAGTACTGAGTTAATGATCTTGCAATGGATTGGTTTCTTCGTACCGAAGAAACCAATCTATTGCAAGCTCATTGACCTAAAAGTTGGTTTTGGAGCAAAAGTTTTGAGATGGTCCCTTACAATGACGTCATGAGTTATTAGAACTCACATACCTGCATTAAAATTAGATTTTTCTTTCAGGACTTCATTTAATTTTTGATATTTTTCAAACAGCTGCCAAACAACTTCAGTATTTTCAACACTAAAACAAAACTATTTAACCTTATACGTACGCCAACAAACACTACAACAAAATAAGTCAAGCTTACCCTTTCTTACCAGGGTTAATAATTAAGCGCAGAAGAGGGTATTGGATAAAATAACTTTTGGTCAACATTGTAGAGGAGAGGCTTTTCAAATATGGCTGAAATTATTCTGAAAAGTCTCTCTTCCACAGTAATGACTGGCAGTTATTTAAACATCTGGTCAAAGTCCACATAGAACATTAAATTGTTAGTAATATTTTCTGAAGGTTTCATCCAAAATATGTATATTGGCAGAGATATGAGTAATTGTGTTTTCTAAGCTCACTGTGTGGCAGCCATCTTGTTTGGCCAAACATTTTCCATTTTTAGATAAAATAATCACTCATTTTTACAATTTTCCCTAAACTCTGAAATATTAATGATATAATCAGTGTACGTTACAGTAATGTTGACAAAGATTTTGAGATTTTGTTGGACAAAAAAACTGATTATGTACCTTAAATTGTTAGGATATATCCCAGTGTACAAAAACATGTTCAAAGTTTGCAGTACAGATGCTAAAACAACGCTGAAGGCTTTGCTCTTGTGTCTTTACTGCAGACTTTGAACAAAATGTGTGCCTACTGGAATAGGGTTATTACGAGATTTCAGGGTTTCTGTGAAAGGGAGTGATTTGTAAGGGACCATCTCTAAAATTTGCTCTCAAGGGAAGAGTGCTGAATCAACGATCTTGCAATTGCCAAAAAAACCAATCAATTGCAAGCTTGTTGACTTAACGCTCTTTATCGTAGATTAATTTTTCTCAAATTTATTGATTTTGACTTCTTTAAAGCTGCTAAAATATCTGCCTTTGGAAACGAATTTTGGAGATGGCTCCTAAGCTTAACTTCAGACTTATGCTAAAAAATCGCTCCTCTACAGTGATTATTTACTCTTATTTCAATCACTGGTAATTCAGGAAACTTACGAAATATTTCCACTTTTCATGTAATTATATTCTATCAAAACCTAAAATAAACAATATTTGATTATTCTGCTTTTAGCTGACTTTGTAATCAACATTTCATACATTTACACAAATATAGACTGTGACATAGTCGTTTGTGTAGGCTAATACTGCGATGGAAATCGGAGAAAATCAGGAAATCGGAGTGCCATAATGAAAACAGGAAGAGAAGAACCATGACTATAACAGATTGGCAAATTTGTAAAACTGCTCTCACTCAGTGGTCAAAGATCTGACCACAGTTCCACAATTGATTTCCAATGGAATTTCAATGGTGCTATTCATGAAGAATAATAATACCAGGGGGTTTACTTATAAAAAACAACCGTGTGTTTTTTTTTTCGATATGCAAGAAAAAAGAGATATTTTTGAAAATTAGTTTCCTATGAATAATAGATTTTTTTGAAAATATTCTACAGTGAAAATTGGAAATATAAAACATATTTTTCTGGCACTACGTTATTTTTGCCAGCTGGGTAAAAGTAATTTTAGTAATAGAAGGGTATAGCATGTTGCATGAGCATAAATATTTTCAAGTATTTCATGACAAAATTGGTTATGTATTTGTCTATGTGTAAAGGCAAGAATTTCCTCATTATCTGCAACTATCTTTTCTAAAGTTAATTATTTATTTTTTACTATTTGTGGCAAAAGAACAACAGCAACATAGGTTTAAAACACAAGCCACCAAAAGTACCACTTAAAAAAAATGAGGTATGTAAAATATGCCACTATAATTTAAACATTCTTTTATTAAAAAGTTTGGTGTTCTGAGAATCAGCTTAAAATAACTGAAGTAAGGCTATCTTTATGTGCCTGGGCATGTATCTTGCTACATGCTAGACGATTATCTTTAAGTTTAAATTATGCCTGATCAAACATCTCTGAAATTTTAAGAATTTTTCGTTGAGCTTTTATTTGAATTCTGCTTACCTCGTAAACACCTAGTAGCATATGTGCAAGAAGATAATTTCTTCCCCCTGCTACAGATGATGAATCATATTCAGCCGTTTTATCCTAAAATAGATAATATACCAACCACAAAAGATTTATTTTACAGCAAAAATGATGATGTTAATTAAGTTCTTCTAGCAAATAAATTGGCATTCCATATGGCAGAAAATTACAAATTTTGAAAAAAAAGAGAGTAATTTCATTATCCCTACTGGACAAAAACTTTTTCAAAGTAAACAGCAAAGACACTAGAACAACATTGAAAACGTTGTTTAAGCGTCTTACTGCAGACGTTGAACAAGTTTTTGCCAACTTGGCCTGTTATAGGATAATTTCATGTTAAAGTTTAAGTGAATCAATAGAGACAGTTATTTAGAATATTTTTTCGTAGGTAATTTAATCAATTTTTTAAAATTTTGTATTTAAGTTTTCATGACGTTTAATTGATGAATGGCATGTTTTGTTTCAATTTTTGTTCTTCCCAAAATAAGATAAAACATGCGTTTAATACAAAAGACCCAACCTTGTCTCATTAGATCTTGAATTAACAAAACAAATGATACCAAAATTTAAAATGGCAGGACTTGAATTCACGTCAGCATTCCTCTGTGGAGAAGCATCCTGCTGGCTGCAAATTAGCCTCTAAAGATGCTCCTCCACAGGGGAATGCCGTCTGCCGTCGTGAATGCCTGAAATGGTAATGCAAATCAGTAACATAGCAAGTCGAATTAACTTGTTTATGTCTGTAAATAGAAGAGTTTATCAAGAAGGGTGCAGAGAAGGGTGGAAGGGTGCATTTAATCATGAACGAACCAATCAATTGTAAGAATTCTTATTTGTAATTAATAATATAAAAATACTTACTAATTCAAAATCTTCTGGCTCCACTTTAATCATTCTTGTGGTCAAGGAAGATAATACATCTTCCACATCATCAAGCAAATGGGAGAGATTTTCTAAAATAATCATCATCAAATTCAATCTTACTCCTATAAAATTTCGCACCCTGTTAATTTTTGCGTGGTAGGATGTGCAAAAAAAAAAGGCACAGAAATTTAAGGGAGTAAAGTATCTTGGCATTTTCTGTTTCCTGACACTATTCTATCGGAAATTACCATTATTTGTATTCTAATATCTAACAGAAAATTTAACTTTAATAATGTCCTAGGAAAGTTTAGAACTATATTGTTTGAATGAAACAGAGTCACAAAATATTATAGATAAAATTTAAATTACAACACAATTTGAATTACAACATTGGTTACAATGCAAATAAAATATATCCCACACATTGGTATCTAACAATTTTAACGATTTTTTATCTCCCGTTGACCATAAAAAAAAAATGTTTAAGCTTCTGGTGATATTATTCATAAGAGTAGCTCTCCCACTCTAATTTTGACCACTACACCCATACCATCTTCTTCTTCGTCAGCTTCTAATCTTCTACTAGATTTCTTTGTACATAGTTGTAAAGCACATACGAGATGAGCCTAAATAAAAAGAAGCAATCACTGTAAACTTTTACTTCAGGTTGAATTTAATATTAATACTATCTTATCCAGGCCTCTGAACTCACAACGGCATTCCCCTGTGGAGGAGCATCTTTGGAGACTAAATTGCGGCCTGCTCCTCCACAGTGGAATGCATCACAGAATACTATACCAGTGGTTCTGCCATTTGTACTTCTCCATTCATGATTGATACACAAGCACTTAATTTTAGAGGTGGCATGGCATCAGGAGTTTGATCATAATACAGCATAAACTAAAGAAAAAATTAGTGTATGTTATCAAGATTAAGGCAACATGTACCCAATTATAACATTGTTAATAGTTAAAAGTTATAACAAGGAATGTACACAAAGTGATGTGTCATATAATGCTGTGTCATATAATATACTTTAAATTTTAACGATTTAGGCCATGGACTAAAAAAACAAACAACAAAAAAACAACCACATAAATATCCCTATTCTCTCCCCCCCCCCTCCAAAAAAAGTGACCACAAATAGTATCATCAAACATTTCCTCTATCCTGTTTATCTCTCTGCTCAGTAGAGTTAAAAGTAATTTGGTAAGAAATTGAGTTGTATTTCGTAATTCCTGAAATGCTGAAAACCATACTAAAAAATTCTCCTTTACAGGCGATGCAATACATTAACAAGGATTTTTCTCAGAGAAAATCAATCCAATGATTACCTGACTAAAGAGAAGATCTAAAACTGAATGACTCAATTGTGGATTTTTACATGCCACTTCATATATTCCCTAAAAAGAAATACGTATGTTATATCAAATTGAAATAATTAACATTTAGTTTGGTGATACATAGTACCTGAAGTCAAGCCTGTTCTTCATGTTTATACCTTACTCGTATTGAAGTTCGAGTAGTACTCATTATCGCTCAGCTTTAAAGTCACGCAATTTAATTTTGCACACCCAAAGTTAGAGATATTCACAATTGAATAATTTTTAAATAAGTACGATCTTGTATAGTCTAAAATGCTCCTTTTGGTCCAAATCTATTTTTACTTTATCTTCTAAGTACCCAAAAATTTTGTCTCAAAAAATTATTAATAGTTTTTTAAATGGGTTTACAGGCAATTTTCGATCTTTTAGGCAAAAAATTTCGAATTCTATTTGTGCGGATTAATTTTTTAAGTTTTTTAACTATATGGGGCCTGACCGGCACTGTGAGGGTAGGCGCAATTTTCTGTTATTAAGAATCTATGGAAAAAGTAATAAGACAATTGAATATAATAGTCAAAATACCAACTGGTTCAATGGTGATAAAATTTGGACAGCCTTCTCTGAAAATACCCAGCCATTTCCACATAACATTTTCGTAACAATTCATCTTCAGGGTGTTAATTATTCATGTATGTCAACAGAACAAGAATTACCTCATATAGTTGCTTTCGAACATCACCATGTTGCGTCAATGACTTACGCAAGCTACCTAACACAAATACGTTTGAAATTAGTTTGAAATAATATTAGAATCACCAATGTGAGCTACCTTTATGCCTTCAGAATAATACTATAATATAAGTACTGATAACTTTCCAGATTGTAGAAAACTATTTCTTATTACACAAACTTATAAAAAACCGTTAAATAAAGAAGATGAAAAGAAGACATCAATATTTAATCCCCCCCCAGTGTTCAAAGAGCAAATAATCTCTCCTCCACAGTGATTATTTGTTCTTATATTGAACACGGCGCACCTATAATTTCCAAACATAGTGATTCATTTGCAGCAGCATTATATCTTCCTTGTGAACAGACATCAACCTGACTACATGAGAATGACTGTGAGAATGCCATCTGGCTATTCAATGAATATGATCCACTATCTGAGTTGATCTGGAAGTAAAGAAAACCTTGATAAGGTTGGATTCCATTAGGCAGAAAATATTGCTCGCAAGTTAAAAGAAGTCATTCCATTGCTGTGTGATTTCAAATTCTACAAATTATTTGTCTACTTTTGGCTTGCGCTCAGTATTTTTCACCTAATGGAATCCAGCCTTAAATAAGAACCAATTAGAATTTTGATGAGTTGAAATATAAAACATGGCCAACTTCACAATCTCAAAAGAAGCCTGCCAAATCAATCATTAAATTCAAATTCAATTCCAAGAGAGATTGTGTTTAACCATTAGGAAAATAAAATGAAACTAAAATAGAAAAAAAAATTCAAAAGAAAAGGTGAAGAAATACAAATAAAAAAACAAAGTAGAAGCTTAAATATGTATAGAGTGCTGACACTTAAAGAAAAGTATTCATACCTTAAAGTGTTTTAGTATGAGTAGAAAGCCAGTAACAGCAATCTTTCTCGATTCTTCTTGTCTAATAATATAATATATGTAATATTAAATAAATTTTCTCTATACAGAGAGATGTCAAGAAGATTATAATTTCACATCAATTTGCAGTACCCTACAAAACAACCTCTCCCTACTACAATAATCACAAGTGAAAGGAGTAGTCTTGTGACTACTGTATTTCTTCAATTAAGCACCCCTCCTAAAATGTCCTCATACAAGTGTCAATCCTGAAACTCCATTGCAATAATTGGATTTCAAAAATATGTTGCATTTTTGAGGTTACAGGTAAAAATATAGAGGTTTACTTAAACAGGCATGGAGGCATCAAACATTACTTTTTATTTTTGAAATTCAGTATGCCTATTCTATAAACCCCATTCTTGAACATATCTGAAAAGGTGCGCAAAATATTTAACATTTGCGTCAGAATTTTGAGGTTACTTTTGATGATTATTTTTAGGTAACATATGGTAAGAGCTAGGTTTGTATCACTATAATGCTAGAAAGCAATAGTAGCTTTGCATTATTTAATATGTAAGCTAACATGCAATATTTTTCAGCCGAAAATAAATTGTTGTATTTTTAAGGTTACCAAACTTATTTTTCCATAATCAAGAGAGATGAAACATAAAAATTAGCATTAATAAATACATTTTCATTATCATTATATATTAGGATCAATGAAATACAGTTATATTCAATATAGCATAAACATTAGTGGTTAAAATGGAACATGAGTGGTCAAAATGAGGTTACTTAGTATACCTAGTAGAATCCAAAGAATCTGAAGAAAAAACGGAAAGTTTACCTGCAACAATACCTTCAAAAATATTCAAGAATTCATGTATATATGACCTGGGCACCTCTTTGTGAATATTCATAAGGTGGTAATATTGAGGTTCATAATAATAATAATAATAATAATGATTAAGGAATACAATTCGCAGGCTTAATTCAGCCTCTAAGAATCGATCAAATTATTCTTCGTCGTTGAATTTCCAGGGTTCGTGTTCCCAGTGTTCGTCCAGCATGTTCTTGAATGCATTTATATCCTTTGCAATGACAACCTTGCTCGGAAGATTGTTTCATGTCTGCACTGAGCGGTAATAGAACGAATTGTTTTGGATTCCCCTCACACCATCCTTTGCCGTACGATCATGGAG